>JANAVB010007564.1:0-60573 GCA_029216955.1 Iris pallida
CAAACTTATACTAATTAAAAATAGTTCATTAATTTGAATAAGAACCTTAGTATTAGGAAGACTACCATTTGGTCTTCCTAAAGATCTTCCTAACTAATTAAGAAATGTTAAAGTATAAGACACTGCACATATGCTAGTATAATAAAAAGAAAACTTGAATGGTGAAAATTTTGAATTCCGAAAATACTCTTGCATGTCTATACTAATTAAAAATTGTTTCATTAATTTTGTAAAGTCAACTTAATAATTACAAACACTACCCTTTGGTAATCCTAAGAGTCTTCCTATGTTAATTAAAAAAATGTTAAAATACGCAAGGCACGTGCACAATGCTAGTATATATAATCTACTATATAATAGGAAACTTGGATGGTGAAATTTTGAATTCCGAAATACCCTTGCATGTCTATACTAATTAAAAATTGTTCATTAATTTTTATAAAGACACTTAATAATTAAGACTACCCTTTGGTCTTCCTAAAGAGTCTTCATAAGTTAATTTAAAATACGTGCAAGGCACTTGCACATATGCTAGTAGGTATATATATATATATATATATATATATATATATATATATATATATATATATATATATATGTCACGACCCGATCCCAAATAATTGGGTCGAACCGGATCATGCCCAGCCTGCACCGTTGTTGAGACGGCGGCAGTAAGCTGTTCAGTAGCAGGTAACCATACAACAACACTATATTTGTCACAACTCAACATCGGAAAAATAAAACTTTATTAAACTTTTACAATGAAATGAAAGATACAACTTAAACCATTTACTACATACATCAAGAAGAAAAGAAAACTCTAGGCAAACAGCTCATCAGTCTCGAAATCCTCGTCTTGGGATCGCGGAACAAAGCCTCATCAGTGATACCTAAAATGTTGGGTCTCCAGTCAGGAGGGAGCAAAGTACAATTCATGCTAATTTAACAATTGAAATAATAATAGAATCATGCACTTTTAAACAATTTTGAAAATCAACTAACAGTTACAGTTTCTGTGATGTGAATAGGCAATGAATATGACCGGCTTGGGTTGTACAGTTGTATCATATTGATACGATATGACTTATTCCCGTGTGTATGAGGGGTAAGCTAACACAGTCAGTATACAGTTTTGGATGTGGTCATACTCATTACACTACTCCCCCAGTCCCCAATAGTTACAGTAGTTACAGTCAGTGCTCTCAGAGAGAGTTCCGTGTTGCATCGTGGTTTAAACTTGCATTAAAACGATTACTAAATAATTGTAAACTAACACAAAATGTACTTGCCTTGGTTATTGTGACTGGATCGAGAGTCTGTACCGGGGAACTAGGTCAAACACTTCCTCGAAATCCTACATTTGAGAAGCTGCCTCAGAAACCAAGAATCGTCAATGCTAACTAAGCTAGTTGCAATCTCTAAACTGTTCCCTAGTCAATTTTAAATCTTTAATTAACCAAACACAGAAAACACGATTATTTGTGCGTTGATTTAATACGATTTGAATTCGGAAAACGTCATCGCTGCCAGATTACTTTAGGAAAACTTGGTAATTTTTAATAATATAAAATTAAAACTAATTTTCTTATTTTAGTGAGAAATACGTGATTTTAATAATTAACAAACTTGTCAATTTTAAGATGAAAAAATATTAATTAATTTTTTTATACGAAGATACTTTTTAATCATTTTAATTGTTAAATAATAAAACACGAAAAGCCAGAAAATGACAGGAAAACCTAAGCTATTACAGTTACAGACCAGTCAGCTGGGCTTATGCCCATTACAATTTATTTACATAAATTGAAATAAGATAAGACTGACGTTAGTCCTAAACTGAAAATATTAAATAAATGTAAACAGAAATAAATAATAAAATAATGATAAGTAGTAAGTCTCAGATAATGGTCCGATCCTCATCTTGGCTAATTGTCTCAACGTCCGGGCGGGGCCGGTATCGTTTGCACTTAGCCGGGTCCATTGACCGATACGGTCGTCACATCGAATAAATTCCGAAAATCATTTTAAATTCATTTTGAAAATAAATTCAGGATTTACGGAAAAATCGGGCAGCATCTCCTCTGTTTTTGGTCAACCCAAAAACTGGAAAATGGCGCCGATAATTTCCTGCAAGTCCCAAACCAGGGAAAAACCCGCATTTATATATATAAAATATCCACAACCAATCCACAGCATAATCGGGACGATCCGAAATAATTTCGGAAGTCCGATTCCAAATCCACAAATCACAGAACGTTCCCGAAAAAATCCGGAGAACTAAAACATACCACACATCCATTCCCGAAATATTTCGGGAATCTAAAATAACTCACAGGACTTTTCCGAAAGTCCTAAAAATTACGACGTCGCTAAAACCGAATTCCCAAAGGGAATCGGGGACCATTTCATCATCGACAAAATAATAAAATAGCGGGACAGGGGATTATACCTCGGATTGCTCGGCTAGAGCTCTCAGATGTAAAATAGAAAGAAAATGATGCGTTTCCGAAACAGTGCTGGAACCAGCGTCGTCGAAGCAACGCCGAGAAATTCAGAGTCTAGGGCACGACAGGGTGCCAACAGGAGAAAGCTCGCCAAAAAGGGAACTGATCAGGGGCGGATCCGCGGGTTCTGACCCGGATCGGCAGGAAGCGCCGAAGGGGCTCGGCGGAGAACGCCGGAAGCACGGGGGTGCTCGGCCAAAGGGCAGCGGCTAGGTCGGCCGGGAATCGCCGGACTCGGCCGCGCAAGGGGCGGCGCTGGTCGGGGCGGACGCGGGTGGCCGCGTAAGGGGGCGCTCGCGGGGTGGTCGGCCGAGGAGGGTGGTCGGCCGGGCGTCGACGGAGCACGGAGGGGGCGCTGGTCGGCGGGGGTGCTGTCGCACGGGGGGCGCGAGGGGAATGGCGGAGCACGGGTTGGCGGTCGGCCGGAGAACAGCCGACGGGGCGCGGCGGATCGGCCTGGAGAGGGTGGCCGCGGCGTGGGGAAGAGGAGAGGGTCAGAATGAGAGAGTAGTTGGGAAAAGATGAAGAAGAGAGATGAGTTTTGTTCTCTGTGAATGAGAGATCGTGGGGGAAAAAAGAGTAATAAAGGAAGAGTGGGGAGTTGATGGGTTGGGAGTTATAAGGAGATGGGAATTAAGTTGGGGAGTTACGAAAATGAAGGGGTTTTGCCAATTCGTGTGTGTGAGAGTGGGGTGCTGGTCCTACGGGACCAGCTATAACTATATTATTTTTTTAATAATAATAATTAGCCAAGTCAAAATCAAATTTTAAGAAAATGGGATTGGGTTTGGCTCAGGCCTGGGTCTGGGTTCGGACTCGGGTCTGGGTCTAAATCAAAAGTCCATGTTGTTAATAATTTTAAAATAATTTGCACCCAAAAATATTTAATAATAATAATAATAATAATTAGAAATACTAATTATCACACTAAAACACTATTAATAATTAATTACAAAAATATGGGTTTCACAATCTTCCCTCCTTAGAAAATTTCGTCCTCGAAATTTAAAGAGTAGGGTAGGAGAATCAAACAGGTACAGGTACTGCGCCCGTAACTCAGGTCCAAAAAATAAGAATTTCCAAAGCAGTCGTGAATGAGACGGTTTAGGGATAAGTTTCATTTATGATATCATCCATGTAGAAAATACAAAAGTGAACCAAAGTACACGAGGTTGATCAGACCATCATGCACCGGTTCTGATTAGACAATATATTAGTGGGTGCACCCAATAAAATACTGTCATGATCAAGCTTGATAAAATAGCTTGCAAAACTAGGCTAACTTAGCAGCGGCAGTCAAGTTTAGAACGAAAAGATAAGGATAGGAATTTAAAATGATGGCTCAAAATCTGATCTTCTTCTCACCTCTGACTACGCTTACAACTGGTTTCTCTGGCACTGAAAGGTTGAGTCCAATCTTCAGCTCTGAATTATTCAATATGGGACTCGGATCCGGAATGTAGCGTCTGAGCTGGCTCAACTTTCCTGCTCTGCTAACACTGATCGTTCCTCTGGTAGGAAAAAATCTTCACAAAAGACGCTTTCTCCTCTTTCAAACTCCACTGATTGACGATGCTAACTTGGTAGTTGTTGTAAGGAAACTCTACCAATTTTAAATGATCTTCTCCAAGACCCTCCAATTTCCAAAACACAAGATCTAATATATCTTCAAGCGCCTGGATTATCTTCTTTGACTGTCCGCCGGTTTGTACTCCATAAATCCGGTAGGGGTGCCTCTTGTACAATGCTGCCAACTTCTCGGTGAATAAACTAATCTTGAAGGGAATAAAGTGTGCTGACTTAGTCAGTCGGTCCACTATAATCTAATTGGTGCCCTTCCCTCCTTAGAAACAAGGCAATCCCTACTCAAAGTTCATTGTTATATGCTTCTACTTCCACTCCGAATTGTCTAGCGGCTGCAACAAACTTGTTGTTCTCTTGCTAAAATCCTCATGTTGACAAATTCACATCTAATCCCATACCTGGAATTGTCCTTCTTCATTCCATAGCACCAATTAATGGAGGCATATTCCGATACATCCCATTAGCTCCTGAATATATGGAATACTGCGACTGGTGCATTTCTTTCATCAACTCTTTCCTCCGTTTGTCAGCCGATACGTAAAGTCTCGTACCATTCTTCAGAGTTCCACTGCTGATCAATTTAGAAACCCTCAAGTGTTCCTGCCAACACTTGATCTCTAAGCCTGCAAAGTGCCTCGTTTTTGAAACTACGTCCTCTTGATTTTGTCCATCAGCCTCGAACTTCATCAATACTGAATCAGCATCCAGTTCCGTCCTTCTATCTCCAGGTAGTATAACCTCCAGTCCAAGCTTCTCGACGTCTTCTAGTAGGTGCCACTCCTTGGTTAAGAACATCGCCTCTGGGTATCGACTAAGTGTATCATCGATCACATTAGCCTTACCTGAATGGTACTGCAGGTTGATGTTGAAATCCTTCATCTGCTTCAGCCATCTTCTTAGTCTAACATTCAGCTCTTTCTGAGTGGAGACATATTTCAGACTTTTGTAGTCCGTATATATTTTCACTATCTTTCCATAAAAATCATGCTTCCATAGCTTCAAAGTAAAGATAATTGCAGCAAATTCCAAATTAGGTGTGGGATAATTCTTCTCATGAGTCTGTAGTTGCCTAGATGTGTAAGCAATTACTTTTCCATGTTGTTGAAGAACGCAACCCAGTCCTTTTCCAGAGGCATCACTGTAGATTGAGAAACCACCAGTTCCTGCGGGTAGCGCAAGGATTGGTGTAATGGTAAATCTCTTCTTCAGCTCCTCAATGCCGCCTGGCAATCTTTCGTCCAGATGAACTCTTCATTCCTTCAAGTGAGCTTCATCATCGGCTCAGCAATCTTGGCGAAAACTTTTACGAACTTCTGATAGTAGCCAGCCAAGTTCAAGAAACTTCCGAATTGAACTTGGGGTATACCACCTTTCAACAGCAGCTATCTTCCATCGAAATTTCTTCTCTTGATAACATGGCCAAAAATCCACCTTGTCAAAGTAAATCCACGTTTAGATAACTTACCATAAAACTTCTTTTTCTTCAAAATTTCCAGAACTTCCCTCAGATATTCTTCATGCTCTTCTTCAGTCTTCGAATATATCAGAATGTCACCAATGAAGATGACAACAAAACTGATCCAAATACTTATGAAAGACTCTGTTCACGAGATTCATGAACACAGTAGAAGCATTCGTCAGTCCAAACGACATGACCAAGAATCCATACTTGGTGTTGAATGCCGTCTTGGAAATGTCCTCCTTCCTGACTTTGATTTGATGGTAGTCAGATCTTAAGTCAAACTTCGAAACACCCTAACTCCACACAAACAGATCAAACAGATCCTCGATCCGGGCAGAGGGTACTTGTTCTTTAGTGTCTGGTAATTGATGCACATCTGTTGTTCCATCCTTCCTGGGCACAAACAAGATAGGTGTTCCCTAAGGTGAAGTTCCATCTTGGATAAATCCTAGTGCCTTCATTGATCTGGTCCTTCATCTTCTTGGCCTCCTTCTGGTTGACTCTGTATCATCCTTTAAAAATAGGGAAAGAGCCGGGGACTAGGTCAATGGTGAATCCTAGGTCTCTAAGGACATCCTGTTACAACTTCTTATAACAATAGATAATGTTATTCAGCAGTCCTAGGTACTAATCTTCATGGCTCTGGCTCTTGTATGAGCAGTCTCCAACTGCTTCACCTTCTATGAATCTCGAGTATGCATCATGTAGGAGACAGGGTCTGCTGGATAGGAAGAGAGTCCCTAGGTTGTGGCATAACAGGTGTAACTGGGATAGGTACTCCGGTATGATGGAAAGATAAGGGGCAATCCTTTACCCGATGTTCAGCAGATCCACATGCCAAACATTGTCCCAATCTCTTGCGGCAACTAACGGCCTGATGACCAGGCCTCTTGCAGTAGTCACAAGCCAATAGCCTCCTACGACAAGACTGCCGGAAAGTAGAGTACTTGATGGGACCCAAATATCTTCTAGATTCAGGGGTATCCCTCCTAGGACGAGGTTCTGCTCCAACTTGGTTTAAGATAGCTAAGGCTACATCATTGACGTTCTTCATGTCTTCTCTCGTGATATTCATCTGTTCCTGCTGGGCTTCATCTTGAGCTTTCTGGAACTCCAGGATTACTTGAAATAAGGCAACCATTTGGGAGGTGTTTGCTGGTACTGGTGGAGCAACAGGAATGGGTACTCCACCAAGAAAATGCAAGTTTGAGAAGAGGCAGGAATCGCCAGTGTAGTGAAAACTTCACTGGATGCATTATAGGGACGGTCAATCAACTGCGAGGGAATAAACCCTGGACTTGGTTGAGGAGATGGGGTATGATCCGGAGATGACACCTCATCGCCAGCAGGATTGGTCTTGTCAATGGTCATTCTATGGAAGGTTTAGGATGCAAACATAAGCAAGGTATCCTACCAGTCTATAATCAAACCAAAAATATTTATTTATAATATATTTCGGTCCTATGTTGTGACAAATTGATGTTCTAGTGTTCTAGTTGTTTCTAAATATGTTTTCCTAAGTTGTTGTTCTGACCTGCATGGGCCACCACTAAAAACATGTCACGACCCGATCCCAAATAATTGGGTCGAATCGAATCATGCCCAGCCTGCACCGTTGTTGAGACGGCGGCAGTAAGCTGTTCAGTAGCAGGTAACCATACAACAACACTATATTTGTCACAACTCAACATCGGAAAAATAAAACTTTATTAAACTTTTACAATGAAATGAAAGATACAACTTAAACCATTTACTACATACATCAAGAAGAAAAGAAAACTCTAGGCAAACAGCTCATCAGTCTCGAAATCCTCGTCTTGGGATCGCGGAACAAAGCCTCATCAGTGATAGCTAAAATGTTGGGTCTCCAGTCAGGAGGGAGCAAAGTACAATTCATGCTAATTTAACGATTGAAATAATAATAGAATCATGCACTTTTAAACAATTTTGAAAATTAACTAAGCAGTTACAGTTTTAAAACAGTTACAGTTTCTGTGATGTGAATAAGCAATGAATATGACCGGCTTGGGTTGTACAGTTGTATCATATTGATACGATATGGCTTATCCCCGTGTGTATGAGGGGTAAGCTAACACAGTCAGTATACAGTTTTGGATGTGGTCATACTCATTACACTACTCCCCCAGTCCCCAATAGTTACAGTAGTTACAGTCAGTGCTCTCAGAGAGAGTTCCATGTTGCATCGTGGTTTAAACTTGCATTAAAACGATTACTAAATAATTGTAAACTAACACAAAATGTACTTGTCTTGGTTATTGTGACTGGATCGAGAGTCTGTACCAGGGAACTAGGTCAAACACTTCCTCGAAATCCTACATTTGAGAAGCTGCCTCAGAAACCAAGAATCGTCAATGCTAACTAAGCTAGTTGCAATCTCTAAACTGTTTCCTAGTCAATTTTAAATCTTTTAATTAACCAAACACAGAAAACACGATTATTTGTGCGTTGATTTAATACGAAGGTAAATGGTCATTTTAACTTTGAATTCGGAAAACGTCTTCGCTGCCAGATTACTTTAGGAAAACTTGATAATTTTTAATAGTATAAAATTAAAACTAATTTTCTTATTTTAGTGAGAAATACGTGATTTTAATAATTAACAAACTTGTCAATTTTAAGATGAGAAAATATTAATTAATTTTTTTATACGAAGATACTTTTTAATCATTTTAATTGTTAAATAATAAAACACGAAAAACCAGAAAATGACAGGAAAACCTAAGCTATTACAGTTACAGACCAGCCAGCTGGGCTTATGCCCATTACAATTTATTTACATAAATTGAAATAAGATAAGACTGACGTTAGTCCTAAACTGAAAATATTAAATAAATGTAAACAGAAATAAATAATAAAATAATGATAAGTAGTAAGTCTCAGATAATGGTCCGATCCTCATCTTGGCTAATTGCCTCAACGTCCGGGCGGGACCGGTATCGTTTGCACTTAGCCGGGTCCATTGACCGATACGGTCGTCACCCAAAAATCAAATATCGAATAAATTCCGAAAATTATTTTAAATTCATTTTGAAAATAAATTCAGGATTTACGGAAAAATCGGGCAGCATCTCCTCTGTTTTTGGTCAACCCAAAAACTGGGAAATGGCGTCGATAATTTCCTGCAAGTCCCAAACCAGGAAAAAACCCGCATTTATATATATAAAATATCCACAACCAATCCACAGCATAATCGGGACGACCCGAAATAATTTCGGAAGTCCGATTCCAAATCCACAAATCACAGAACGTTCCCGGAAAAATCCGGAGAACTAAAACATACCACAAATCCATTCCCGAAATATTTCGGGAATCTAAAATAACTCACAGGACTTTTCTGAAAGTTCCGGAAATTACGACGTCGCTAAAACCGAATTCCCAAAGGGAATCGGGGACCATTTCATCATCGACAAAATAATAAAATAGCGAGACAGGGGGTTATACCTCGGATTGCTCGGCTAGAGCTCTCAGATGTAAAATATAAAGAAAATGATGAGATCCAGATCAGCAAACGTTCCCGAAACAGTGCTGGAACCAGCGTCGTCGAAGCAACGCCGAGAAATTCAGAGTCTAGGGCACGACAGGGGTGCCAACAGGAGAAAGCTCGCCAAAAAGGGAACTGATCAGGGGCGGATCCGCGGGTTCTGACCCGGATCGGCAGGGAGCGCCGAAGGGGCTCGGCGGAGAACGCCGGAAGCACGGGGGTGCTCGGCCAAAGGGGCAGCGGCTAGGTCGGCCGGGAATCGCCGGACTCGGCCGCGCAAGGGGCGGCGCTGGTCGGGGCAGACGCGGGTGGCCGCGTAAGGGGGGCGCTCGCGGGGGTGGTCGGCCGAGGAGGGTGGTCGGCCGGGCGTCGACGGAGCGCGAGGGGAACGGCGGAGCACGGGTTGGCGGTCGGCCGGAGAAACAGCCGACGGGGCGCGGCGGATCGGCCTGGAGAGGGTGGTCGCGGCGTGGGGAAGAGGAGAGGGTTTGGAGTTGGGGGTTTGGGGAGAATGAGAGAGTAGTTGGGGAAAGATGAAGAAGAGAGATGAGTTTTGTTCTCTGTGAATGAGAGATCGTGGGAGAAAAAAGAGTAATAAAGGAAGAGTGAGGAGTTGATGGGTTGGGAGTTATAAGGAGATGGGAATTAAGTTGGGGAGTTACGGAAATGAGGGGGTTTTGCCAATTCGTGTGTGTGAGAGTAGGGTGCTGGTCCTACGGGACCAGCTATAACTATATATTTTTTTTTAATATAATAATTAGCCAAGTCAAAATCAAATTTTAAGAAAATGGGATTGGGTTTGGCTCAGGCCTGGGTCTGGGTTCGGACTCGGGTCTGGGTCTAAATCAAAAGTCCATGTTGTTAATAATTTTGAAATAATTTGCACCCAAAAATATTTAATAATAATAATAATAATAATTAGAAATACTAATTATCACACTAAAACACTATTAATAATTAATTACAAAAATATGGGTTTCACAATATATATATATATATATATATATATATATATATATATATATATATATATATATATATATATATAAAATGAGACTTCAAAACTGCTTACTTTTGAGCCGTCTAAGCCGTCATTATATCACGGTTTATTTTATATTTAAAAATAAATTATGTAAATAAATGTCGAAAAAAGTTCAAAAATGTTATATATATCCAACATGGAGAATCGAACTCAACAAAACAAAAAAAATACCTCCCACCTTAACCACATAAGTTAAAAAAGATATTTGATTATAATTGGATAATATTTTTATTATACGTGCAAAGCACGTGCATTTGCTAGTATATATATGAGTGCGGATCGGGAGCCCCAAAAACCTTCCTCCTTCCTCCTAGTGCGCGCGCGCACACACACACACACACACATATATATAGTCCGGTTCAAGAGTCCCCCAGCGGGAGCCCTCCAAAAGCTTCCCTCCTAGTGCACCGTTGGATCGAGAAGACGCGGCCGCGGGCCCCACGAACCCCGCTCGATCCAACGGTGCACTAGAGAAGTGCTTTTGGGGGACTTCCGCCGGAGGAGTTTTGATCCGAATTCATATATATATATATATATATATATATATATATATATATATATATATATAAAGTTCTGATACGCAGGTATAATTTTGATTTTGCGAAGGAAATGCCACTACAAGTAGAAGGACGTTATGAATGGGTCCAAATTTGAAAAGAAGAAGGAAGTAAATGGAAATATGACGTTAAATTAATTTTCTCTCACTTTTTTTAATTTTATTTTTAAATTAAGTAATGTACAGCTTAACCACTGCTAAACGTATGGAGAATCTTTTGTTTGTTAACTGTTTATTGCAGGCTTTCCTCTGCTGGTAATATTTTCTGTCTGTACTTTTTTTTGACAGAAAAATTTATAAAATAGTTGTTGAAATTAACATTTTATGTGCAATTATTATTATTATTTTCTTTTGACAAACCAATCCCATTTGCAGTTTTTTTTTTCTCCGCGGAGTTTTATGCACCCACAAGGACACCAATGCTTAGCGAGTCGTTACTTTTTTGTGTTTAGATGTCAAAGGAAATAAGCAAAAAAAAAAAACTTAATTTCTAAAGGAAAAAAAAAAAGGAGGAAAATGGTTCTCTCATTCACCCCATGGATTTAATTTTTTACACCCAGTTATTCACTTTTAATTTTAATTTTCGGACGTTTTCAAATATTGGAAAGAAAATTATAATGTTTCAAAGAAAATAAAAAAGAAGAAGAATTGATATTCTTTCCTTTTCTTTTCGGAAATTTTCATACAGGGGGAAAAGTTTCATGTTATTTACTCAAATAGTGAGAAGTTTGCAAAAATTTCACTCCAAGGGATCCGGCGCCAGTTGAACTGGCGCCCATTTTTTTTTTTTTTTAATGGAATCCGGCGCCAGTTCAACTGGCGCCCAAAAAAAAAAAAAATTAAAAATAAATGAGGCTCCAGTTGAACTGGCGCCTGGCACTTTGGGAGGGGGGGGGGGGGGGGGGGGGGCGGGGGGTGGGGGGGTGGGGGGTGGGGGCGGGGGGAGGGGGGTTTTTGATTTTTTTTTTTTTTTTTTTTTTTTTCATTTTGTTTAGGGCTGATAGTGGTTTTTTTTTTTTTTTTCCCCTTCTTTCATTTGTTTGGCTTCCTTTTTTTTTTTTAATTTCTTTTTTGTTTTTTTTTCACTCCCTACCATTGTCAAGTCTTATCTGTCTCTTACAAATTTGTATTCTTCCTCTTTCTCTCTCTTTCTTTCTTCTCCAAAAGTATGATGGAGATTGAGGGGATGTTGGATTGGAAGTATGTTTGTAGTTTTCCCCCTTTCCCTCTCTCTTTCTTTCTTCTGCAAAGTTTTGATCTCGTGATGTTGTTTTGGAAGTATGTTTGGGGTTTTCATTATAAGAATAGAAGAGATCACACAATGAGCTCTGAAGCAGCCGAAGAAGTAGAAGATAGGCAAGGAGGAGGAGAAGAATAGTTGTATTTATTAGAGAAAAAATGGAACATCAGAATGATGGTCGCATTCCCGGTGGACCTACCACCCAAAGAGAATTTGAAGAACGTAAAAGTCACGTATCTGAATTGGTATTTACTGGAAAGGTAATTTTATTTATTATATATTATTTTGTATTGATACATTAAATGAGTTTAATTAACTTATTCGTATTGTATTTCTAGTTGTATGATTATCCGCTGGATGCACGTTTACGGGAACATGGTCAATGGCGTCACGTAAAAAATGACGTCGAAGGCCGCAAATGGGAGCTAATCTCCGAACAAAAAGACTTGGTTGAGTCGTTCGGTTTCAACTATGTTGACCAAATAGAGTTCATGCAACATGACAGAGACTTATTGTTCAGTTTGGCAGAGCGTTGGTGGCCCCAACGTAATACTTTTCAGTTGCCCGTAGGAGAAATGACGGTTACTCTCTGGGACGTAGCCAACATTTTAGGATTACCTATTACAGGTTGGGTAACTTATTACATAAATTTCCAAATGACACATTTATTCCGATGTTGTAATATTTTAAATTAATATTTGCAGGTCATCCTATATACTTTACTGATCGATCAGATCCCAATGTATTGATACGTAGATATCTTGGTGTATCCGGTCCGACGGGACCTGGACAGAAGGGTAGATCAGACGTTAGTGTAAGTTGGCTACGAAGCAACTTTATGTTTCTTGATCGTACAGAAGGGTAGATCAGATGCGGCTCGTATACACTTTTCAACTTGTTAGTAGAAAATATGTTACAATAATAATCTGTGATACTATAATTGGAAGACTTACACGCATAACAGACATGCACACATGGAATGTACGTATGGAACCACCGTAAACATGAACAACAACCTTTATCTAAGTGTAATACATATGTTCTATTCGTTGCACGATCTAATATTTCATATGTATAACCTTCAATATGCAACACATGCAGTTGGTGTTTTTCTCTATTTATTCGAGCAATTGTTGTTAACATTCTTGGACAATACTCCGTCTCAAGATTTTGAGCAAATTGCCTGTTCTTCTCATGTAAAGATATAATCTTAGCTCTAATACCGTCAAGTAGTATCGTTATTGGTTTATCACGTAATTTCTTAACCCAGTTATTGAAACATTCTGCAAGATTCGAGGTGTTAATATCTAATCTAGGAACAGGAGAATATGCAGTAATCCAATGTGAAAAATTACGTGTTTCATCATTTACTCCAATAAGCCAATTAAACATGTCCATGTTTTCGGCTTTAATTATTTCAAACCATGAATCGGCGTCTGGCTTGTTGTATGATCTTGCAAGAGAGTCAAGCATTTGATGAAACTTTTTAATCTTTGTAACCGATTTCAAATTCTGTTTAAAATGCTGAATACAAAAGAAATGACGTGATTCTGGAAAGGTTAAACGCATGGCATGAAGCAAACCCTTTTGTTTATCTGATATAAATGAAATGTTATTCCATTCATTAAAAAATCTTTCAAAAGATGTTCTCAAACTAGTTAAGAACCAAGTCCACGATTCTGTGTTCTCACCTTCTGCAACAGCATAAGCAATTGGATAAAGTTTATAGTTCGGATCATGAGCACAAGCAATAAATAATATACCTTGGTATTTGGAGGACAAGAAAGTAGCATCAGTACTGATAATTGGTAAACAACCACCCAAAAAAACCGTCAATGCATGCTTTAAAACAAATAAAAATTCTTTGAAAGCTGTTGTTTTCAGTAGTCTTTAAAAAACAACTACTACCTGGATTTGACTCGATAATTCTAAAACTATACTCTTCAAGACTTGCATATGCATCAGAGTAGCTACCATTTATTTCAGCTAATGCCATCTCTCGGGCCCTCCACGCTTTAGAGTAGGAAATATTAATCCGATGTTCTCTGTGTATATCCATAACAACTTGTGATGGACTATATGACTGATTGTCTCTAATTATATTAATTATTTTATTTTTTACCCATGAACTAGTTGCCAATGGATGAGAACCAGTTGTGAGCCCAGATAAACAAGAATGTCGATTTTCTAAAGTAGCAATCTGAAAAATATTACCTCTACGAATAGGTCTAGCATATACTCTCCATCTGCAAGTTGGTTGATTACAAGTATATATAATTCCCTTTGCATTGTTCATTACACTAGCTGAACATGTAAATTTGTGTTCAATTGCTAGATCACTGATGAAAGTTCTAAATGCAGAACGACTATCAAAAAATTGTCCGACGAATAATTCATTTGTGGTACCATTATTGTCATTATCTTCAATATCATCATCTAAATTTTCAACTAAATCATCACTATCCGCAATACTTTGAAAATCATCAAAATCATCGTTATTGTGTAAAGCTAATGTGTCATCTTCTTCATGAGATGAAATAGGAATATGCCTTGAAGAACTCGGACCCGCTTCGTAATTAGAAACGCGTTGAGTACTTATATAGTCAAGTCTTGGTGATACTTGAGTTACAAAAATACTTATAAATGGCGATTGCAAATTAATTTCAAGAACAAAACTCCAAGCTTGTTGACAATCTAATAAAAAACAATGTGTCTCATAAACGTGTCTTAATATAAATTCATACTGAATAGAAAAACTTTCAATAATCAAACTGCGTAAGCTATCTAATGTGATACTACGATCAGTTATAAGAATTTGGGTAAAACCTCCTTCATAAGATAAACCATTTACTACACCTCCATGCGAGCACCACAGCCTTAAACTTTGATCCATCGCAGTATACAGTGTCTGCTTGAGAGAACTAAAGAGTGGGAGCGTCTGGAGTGGGAACGTCTGGAGTGGGAGCTTCTGCTTGAAAATTTACTCAAACTTTAGAGTAAGAACTTCAGGAGTGGAGAACTAAAGACTTAGGAAGAGTGAGAGTGTCTGGTATGGTGTGAGTGAAAGCTACGACATCCACATTTAAAGAAAATTATCCAACGGTCGAAAAATCGAAACGTTGCAATCCGAACGTTGCATACTTCCAATCCACCATCCCCTCAATCTCCCCTCAATCTCCATCCTACTTTTGCAGAAGAAAGAAAGAGAGAGAAAGAGGAAGAATACAATTTGTAAGAGACAGATAAGACTTGACAATGGTAGGGAGTGAAAAAAACAAAAAAGAAATTAAAAGAAAAAAAAAAAGGAAGCCAAACAAATGAAAGAAGGGAAAAAAAAAAAAAAAAAAAAAACCCACTATCAGCCTAAAAAAAAAAAAAAAAAAAAAAATATCAAAAACCCCCTCCCCCCCCCCCCCCCCCCCCCCCCCCCCCCCCCCCCCCCCGCCCAAAGTGCCAGGCGCCAGTTCAACTGGAGCCTCATTTATTTTTAATTTTTTTTTTTTTGGGCGCCAGTTGAACTGGCGCCGGATTCATTTAAAAAAAAAAAAAAAAATGGGCGCCAGTTCAACTGGCGCCGGATCCCTTGGAGTGAAATTTTTACAAACTTCTCACTATTTGCGTAAATAACAGCTTTTCCCCCTGTATGAAAATTTCCGTTTTCTTTTCGCGAACCAAACGAGGTCTTTGGGTCTGTTTGGTTGTCCAAAAATAAAAACATAAACATATGTTGTAGGTAGTATCAAATCTATTGTTTGGTTGAGCATAAAGATGTTGTCATATTTATAAATCAGTTGTTTGGAATGATGTAATTGACATATATATTTGTAACTTTTGTTGCGGTGTACGAAATACGTTGGTTTGTTGTGTGCTTATGACATTGAAAAAAGAAAAAGCCCGTTGTCGTGTTGTTATAAGGTTATATTATTCTAGTTGGAAGAAATAACACAATATTTATTGTACCAATTTTACCATATATATATATATATATATATATATATATATATATATATATATATATATATATATATATATATATACTAAATCAGATATTGAAATTGGTATAAATTATGAAAAAAAAAATATACGGCCAGCCAAATACCTTATTAATTGTGGATACCACATGAACTTATTGAATATGTAAATGATTCTCATTAATTGTGTATACCACATTTTCTTCTTTTGGATATCTTTTTTCATCTTCATTTAACATAATAAGTAAACTTCATAAAAGTATTTTGTTGGAGAAATAAATAGGAACAAAACGCATAATAATTTGGAACACAACATAAACACACGTTAAGTCCAGTGGTTTAAACATCGGACTGGAGATAGACTAGGACAAGGCATTGGATAGGATCAAATTGGTTCAGTTGCTTCACTTGGTTAACCCAAGTGGCCCAAGTTATCTCGGACAAGATATTGAATCGGATCAAATTGGTTCAACCAGTTGCTTCACTCACTTGGTTAACCTAACTGGTCCAAGCTCATCCTTATGGATACTGATTTTTATAAAAATATATAAATATATATACAACCGAATTTTGAAAAACAGTGGATCAATACCGACCTGACACGAAAAAGCTATCGGTTCATGGGTCAACCAATTGAACATGCGAATCTATTATATAAGAGGCTTCAAAACGGCTCAAAAGTGAGCCGTCTAAGCCGTATGAATATCATGGATTATTTTTTAAATTACGGAAGATAAAAATTAACTTCCTGATTGCTTAAAAAAGTTATGAATAAAACTCTTTTTTTCTTTTAGTCCCACAGATATCTATTTACAAACTAAATTTAAAACTGTTTAAAAACTAAATTTAAAGAAAAAAATATCAAAAAAATATTTAAATTGTTTAACAAATCTTAATTCAAATATGTTTAAATATTTGAACTATTTTTCAACAATATCTAAAAATATTTATCCATAACAAATTATAGTTTAAATTTAATTAAAATTTTACAAATTTTAATTAAAATATAAATATATATACAATTAATTTTAATTTTAATTTTTTTTTTTTTTTTGATAAGATTAGAAAGAGGAAAAAAAAGATTTAACGTACAACGCACGTGCATCTTCTAGCATATATGACCCCTCCAAAGTGGATGTGGGTTCGAGCAACGGGGACACCATTTAATTTTTCTTTGGAGAATTCAGTGGTGGGGTGGCGGTAGGGTGCAGGTGTGTGGTGCGGTGTGACCCAGGAGGTGCGCGGCGGAGTTGGTGTAGCTACGGCTGCGTGAGGCCATCGCGTCGGATGTGGCTTTCAGACTGAAATGGAACCTTCGGGTAGGAATTGTCTATATATATATATATATATATATATATATATATATATATATATATATATATATATATATATGCTTTCAGACTATACTGGTTGGAAATATATATATATATATATATATATATATATATATATATGCTTTCAGACTATACTGGTTGGAAGTCTTCGGACTGAATTATAGCCTATGAAAAAACTGAATTGAACAGAAAGAATATTTTTGTTGTTGTTGTTCACTTTTTAATGGAGCATGGAGATGTGTCTTCATAGAGGTTCGAACCCGCACTACTGCGTCGGAATGTCACGCTATTCCCAACGGGCTACGGCCTCAGGGACAAAGAATATTGTATATGTTTTCGTGAGGAACGGCATAGGATCTGGTGCACACGGTTGAGTTGGGAAAGCTACTTGCAGGAAAGAATGATAGGAATATCTTTGTTACAAATTCTGTTGCTGGTTGCTTTCACAATTTTTTTCTTATACAATACTATTGCTTGGGAAATGTAGGTATCATCAGTGTAGACACCAAACTATTTATATTTTAGTTTTGGAAATTGTTCTTGTTGGATCCCCAGAAGAATGACTTCCCAACGGAACTCTTTTTTATACTAGTTTTCTTCCTAGACAAGTGCATTGAGGAGGGAAAAAAAATTTAAGAAAAAAAAAAATTGAGAAGAGTAAAATGAAAGAAAAGTTATAAAAAAAAATTTCATTTGTTTGGATAGACATAAAGCACTCATGCAGGAGAATGAAAGGTTTAAAAATAATTATTTTTGTTGTTTATGGACAGAAATATAATTACTATTTTGTCCTTGGTATTATCAAATGATAATTTATTATTACTTTTATGGGGGTGGTGGGGTAAATTCACTCAAAATTTTCTCATCTCTTTCCATTTTTCTTTCACTTTTGGGAGAAACTTTTTTTAGTGGGATCCACCTACTTTTTTTTTCTCAAATTTGCATCCCTCATTTCTTCCTCCCATTTTTTCTTCCTTTCCAAACAGTACCTTAGGATCTGGCATGACCCACATCTTAAATAGTGAAGTAGTAGTTTGAGCTCATTTTTGTTAGGGGTGCAAAGTTTGGACGGCCTAAATCCAAGTTCCATCGGATAAATACATTAATTTATTGGATTAGGGTTGAAGATACTCGAGTTCGGATTCAGGTTCGAGTTAAAATTTTAAATCCAATCAGTAAACGGATTGGGTTTGGATTTACGTGCCAGATTGCCCAAAGAATCCGAATATATATATATATATATATATATATATATATATATATATATATATACTTTTATTTTAAAAGTTTAAATTTTAAAATTTTCCATCCAAACTTTTTAACTCATTCTCCTAAATCTCATTTCAATTTTTATTTTGTAACGATGGATGTTTAATTGCTATTGGATTATGTATTTAATATTAACCTTTCTAAAATTATTTCAAATATTATATTAGGGCCTGATAAATCCGATGGACCCGATCTAACCTGAGCTTCCTGCGGGCTCGATCTTGGACTTAGTATGTTGAACCCGAGGTCGGATTGGGCTTTGTACTCGGACTAGCTATGGTTTATTGGGTTGGGCTCAGGTTGAGCTCAAGCCCGATCCAATCCGTCCGAGTTGAACCCTTAATTTTTTGTTCACCGATCAAAACTAGATTGTCACGTATCAAACTAGTAGATAAAACCAGTGTTGATGTTCACAAAACTATTCTTAGGTGTAATGAAAATGAGTATACTGATAACTTAGTAAGAAAAAGAGTAATATCTATTTGTTATTTTAGAGTTTGAATGCATGTATTGTAAACCCTTTGAGATTGGGTGGACACTCCAAATCCATTTTGGTTATTTTTCTAAGTGAGGAAAAAATTCTAAGGGTGTTGTCACGCCCCAGAACCAGAATACTGGAGAGCGGGGGAATGACTCAGCCAGCTACGTATTATGGGTAGATAAATACCGTATAATACGATCAATGCTGTCTAACCAGACGAGGGGGGTGCATACTATATGAAAGTCTTACTATGGTCACTTCACATCTATTGTCTCAATCATACAAACAAGAAGCAAAAATAGAGAACATGTAAGATAAAGCAGTAAGGCGTCCCAAACGCTTAGTCAAAATGTTCTTGAGATCTGGCTTTACAAAACATAGCCAGATGGTATAGTAACATATACACAATTGTTATCAGCTACAGTCTGACTTAATTACAATCATGTAAAAGTAAGTGCAAGACAATTCGACTAACATATCGGTGCCAAACGGCTAAGTATAAAGTAAATAACAAAACGAGCGGTGAAGTAAGGAACCCACTCGAGTCCTCCTGCGATCATTCCTCTAGTATTGACCATCTTGGAGGTAGAAGTAAGCTGGATCCTCGGAGACCGGCTCTAAATCTGGCCATGCAAAACCAGAGAGGTTAGACCTCTAATAGCAAGTACCACAAGGGAGCACGATATGAAGGATTAAACCAGTAAGTAAGCGAATATAATAATAGATCTCTGCTCTCCAGTAGGATTCACATAACATCACGACACTTCGAACCAACCTCCCAACCAAACAAGGACAGAAGTTGGCCCGTCATGTCCTGACATTCTGATCATCTCAGTTAGGCAACAGAGTAGGTACAGTACACAAACAATTATCTTGAACGGCCAATCAACTCCTACGGCTTGCTATTGTGAGTCCCAAGTTATCCTGAAATTATGCAATAAAGATTCCTCAGTTCTTACTATGTGCGAGCAAGGCTAGTCTATCCAATCAATCAATTGCGCCAATCATGTAATTAGACGAGTCCCAGCGGGACGCCCGCCGTTAATATAGCATGTACAATTTAATAATATAAGCAGATACCGTTCCCTGCCCGTGTGACAGATTTACAGTATCTGTGGGAACCAGCCGGCCTGTCGGGCACTACTAGTCCCAAGAGGGCTGCCATGTAAGAACTCGGAAATCCATTCTCTCCATGCCATCATTATTTTATTTAACTTAAAGCCTCTATGTTAAGCGAAATCCCATGTCGTTGATCATGGTCATTCAAATGAGTACTTTCGTACGGGGAACGATATGCGCAACCCTACAACGATACCCGTGCGGCTAGATTGTAGGTCTTACATAGCGTGATGCAACAATCAAATCTAACCACGGAGTAATCATACCTTGACCATAAAGTACACATTCTGTTTTTGTAAGATAAATAAATAAATAAATAAATAAATAAATAATTTTGAAGCCTGCATGTGCCTGTATGCCAATATTCGGGATCGGCTAATCGATTGCAATAGTTCATTACATGAACGTGTCTCATTCATTCAATTCAATAAGACGACTAGCCAGTCTCTTAGTTCCAACTAGGAACGCATGATCAATTATTAGTCAATGTCACAATCATTATCAATGGTGACAAGGTATGAAAATCAAATAGTATTACATGGGGCCGAGCCTATAACTCCTCAGAGTTAAGTTCTAGTCATACTGGGTATCCATGGATCAATCAAGACACATGACACATTCCACATAACAATCTGTATTAACAATATTAACATATCATGATTTTATCAAGTTCATGCCAAAAGGCGTAAGGATATAATAGAAGAATTATCATGCCACCATTAAATGAATAAGTTAGAGAACAAATAAAAACACCCAGGTCAGGAAGTCACGCCAAGTCAAGTAGGTAGGAGTGAGTGTGAAAAGTAATTCACGCAAGGAAAATTCACGCACGCACAGCGTGAGCGTGAAAAGTGATGCACGTACTCATAACGTGAGCGTGAAAAGTGAGCGTGAAAAGGGGGCGTGAAAAGTGATAAGAAATTCATGCATGCATGCAAAGATGGTGCGTAACTCAAATGTCACGCTGGCACGTAAAGGTGTGAGCGTGACTAAAAATTCACGCTGACACGCAAGAACGTGTGCGTGACTAAGAATTCACGCACGTACGTAAGAACGTGTGCGTGACTAAAAATTCACGCACTCATATAAGAACGTGAGCGTGTCTAAAATACACGCAGACACGTAAGAACGTGGGCGTGACTGAAAATACACGCAGACACGTAAGAACGTGAGCGTGACTGAAAATACACGCAGACACGTAAGAACGTGAGCGTGACTGAAAATATACCCAGACACGTAAGAACGTGAGCGTGACTGAAAATACACGCAGACACGTAAGAACGTGTGCGTGACTAAAAATACACGCAGACACGTAAGAACGTGTGCGTGACTAAAAATACATGCAGTGTAGGAAATAATAATGCCTTATTCTCATTGCTAGGGTTTTGTTACAATATTTATAGTGTTTACATTTGGGCTTATGGGTATGGGCCATATTTATATTATCAATATAATCTAACACCCCCCCTCAAGTTGGAGCATGCAAGTCACAAATGCCCAACTTGGGAAGGAAAGAATCAAACACTTGCTTTCCAAGGGGCTTCGTGAAGATGTCAGCCAGTTGAGAAGAAGTAGGAACATGCGAGGCTATGACGGTGCCATCTCTAATAGCATCGCGAACAAAATGCAAATCCACCTCAATATGCTTACTGCGCTCATGAAATACCGGGTTCTGAGCCAGGTGCAGGGCTGACTGACTGTCACAATACACCGACATAGCAGACTCCTGACGAACACCCAAACACACCAATAACTCCTTCAACCATTTCAACTCACAAACAGGCGCAGCAAGAGATCAGTATTCAGCTTCAGCGGAGGATCGGGAAACAGTTGATTGCTTCTTGGTCTTCCAAGAAATAGGAGACCCCCCCAGAAACACCAACCAGCCTGTAATAGAGCGGCGAGTCAAGGGACAACTTGCCCAGTCGGAATCACACCAACTAGAAAGACGGAGATCACAATCAGCTTTCAAAAGAATACCCTGTCCTGGTGTATTTTTGAGATATCTGACAACTCTCAAAGCAACATGCCAATGATCTTGTCGAGGCTCCTGTAAGAATTGAGACAAGATATGCACGGCATAGGCCAAGTCAGGGCGAGTAAATGATAGATAAATCAACCTCCCAACCAGCCTCCGATAAGTCTCTGCATCAGCCATCCTCGGACTAGTCGATTCTGCCAGCTTGTGATTGGGCTCCATGGGAAAACCAGCAGGGCGAGACCCCATCAAACCGCATTCTGAAATGATGTCCAAAGCATACTTCCTTTGACACAAGGAAATTCCTTCCGCACTCCGAGCAACCTCTATGCCAAGGAAGTACTTCAACACGCCAAGGTCCTTCATGTGAAATCAAGAACTAAGGTACTTTTTGAAAGCATCTAAAGCACATGTGTCATTACCAGACACAATCATATCATCCACATAGATCAAAACATGCAACTCTATCTTCTCCTTAAAAAAAGAGAAAAGGGAATAATCGGAATGTGATTGAATAAATCCATAGGATATCAGAGAAGCAGTAAGCTTAGCGAACCAACAACGTGGTGCCTGTTTCAATCCATATAGAGACTTACGCAGGCGACACACTTTGTTGGGTTCACCATGCGAAAAACCTGGAGGCAACTTCATATATACTTCTTCTGTCAGATCACCATGAAGAAAAGCATTGTGCACATCCATCTGGTGTAAAGTCCAGCCTTTCACAGCTACAACAGCCAAGAACGTCCGAACTTTAGGCATCTTAGCTACCGGGGCAAATGTTTCTGAATAGTCGATCCCCTCAACCTGATGGTTACCAAACACAATTAGCCGTGCCTTTAAGCGCTCAACACTGCCGTCAGATTTGTACTTTATTTTGTACACCCATCTACTTCCTAATGCTTTCTTCCCAGGAGGCAAATCGACAAGACTCCATGTCCCATTATCTTCCAGCGCCTGTATTTCAGTTTGCATAGCCGCGCGCCAGCCTGAATCTCGCAAGACCTGGCGATATGAAGTAGGCTCAACACCTGCAGTGATGGCTGCAAGAAAATCTCTGTGTCCAGCAGTAAATATGTCATAACTTAGAAATTGTGTTAGAGGATACGAAGTACCTGAGGAAGTGACGGGAACAGATGAACTGTGGTGAAGGGGAGGACTTTTACTTCGAACATCATTCGTCACAAAATCCTGTAATCGTGCTGGCTGTGATTTCTTTCTCATACCTCTTCCCAATACTACCTCGTCGGACACCTCTGGCAACACTGTATCCCCTGTATCATTAGTAGTATCCGCATCACCCTCAGCGGACTCTCCTGTCAATACTTCTGCATCGACCTGTGCATCCTTGCCAGTCGGTTCCGAGCCACCAGCAACCACTCCGACCTCAGCAACCGTAGCCGGCACCATCCCAAAAGTCTCTGTATCGTCTTCCGGCACCTCAACAGATGTATGGCTTGTCGCAGAAGACATCTCGCTAGCAGAGCCACATCCAGAAAATTCTTTTTCATAAAAAGTAACATCACGGGACACAAAAAATTCACCAGTCTCCAAATCATACAGTTTCCATCCCTTTTTATCAAGTGGATACCCAACAAAGATACATTTTCTGCTCCTGCTAGCAAATTTATCATGTCGGGATTTCAAATCATACGCATAGCACAGACAACCAAAGATACGTAAATGATCATACGAAGGAGCCGAACCATATAAAACTTCATAAGGAGACTTAAAATGTAAGATACTAGAAGGGGTCCTATTTATCAAATAACATGCACCCAGAACACATTCCCCCCAAAAATCCA
Source organism: Iris pallida (assembly GCA_029216955.1). Classification (NCBI taxonomy): domain Eukaryota; kingdom Viridiplantae; phylum Streptophyta; class Magnoliopsida; order Asparagales; family Iridaceae; genus Iris; species Iris pallida. Next base: position 23,848 of record JANAVB010007564.1, read on the forward strand.
CGGAAAGAGAACCCTGAAATCGTAATGCGCTAGCGACATTTAAAATATGTCGATGTTTTCTTTCCACCCTTCCATTCTGTTGAGGTGTCCCAACACAGGATGTTTGGAACAATATACCTTGAGATAAAAAATAATCTCGTAAACAATTAAATTCAGTGCCATTGTCACTCCGCACTCGACGGATATCAGCCCCAAACTGACGCTTCACCATAGCAATGAATTTAAGAAACGCAGAATAAACAGCACACTTATCTGTCAATAAAACAACCCAAACAGCTCTAGAAAAATCATCCACCAAAGTCAAAAAATATCGTGCCCCATTAGATGACGGAACACTATATGGTCCCCACAGATCATAGTGTATAAGTTCAAAGCATCTCGAAGCACGATTATTACTATCAGGAAAGGCATCACGAGTCTGTTTAGCTTGATGACAAATATCACAAGCCTTATGAGAAAACACTCCACTACCAGAGAGAAAAGGTAAAGTCTGCATTACTTTATCTGAAGGATGTCCCAGTCTACTATGCCAAACCTCGGAATCACTCTCTGTGCATGTCAGGATCACCGAAGCCAAAGAAGCTGGAACCTTTCCCAAGAAGTAAAGTCCACCCCGTTGTTCACCTGCCCCAATCACCATCCTCGTACTTCGGTCCTGAACAAAACACAAATCAGGAGTAAATAACATATCACAATTTCTGGCACCAATCAATTGGGAGACAGAAGTCAAATTGCAAGTCAATGTCGGAACATAAAGAACATCCGTCAACACCAACGAAGCAGTCAAAAATACTTTGCCTCTCAGAACAGCCTCAATAGTGCTTCCATCAGGCAAAATCACAGGGCAGACAGGGCCCTCAAAGCAATCAACTAAACAGTCACGAGAGCCTGTCGCATGAAGAGTAGCCCCAGTATCGAATGTCCAAGTGACAGAAGAATTCTTACCCATCAGACGATCAGAGTTTGAAGAACCAGGGTTGGAAGAATCGTCGTTACCCAGCAAGCTTATCAGTTTCTGCCATTGTGCACCTGAGAGTGGTGAAGGATACCCTCCATGCATCATATCCGTCGAACTCCCAGCAGGACCAGCAGGGACACCATGACCAACAGCGGCGACATGATGAACAACCCCTGCGCCACCAGCACCACGTCCCCCATCACGTCTTGGTGGTGGTGCCGAGCCTCTCCCACCACCACCACCACGTCCGCCCTCACGCCGAGGACGAGTCTCCCACCACTCTGGATAGCCAATCTTGGCAAAGCAAGTTGCAACATCATGACCTGTTTTCTTGCAATGAGTACAAACCATACCTGATTTGTCCCTGGAATCTGAGGTTCTACTAGTAGAAGTAGTAGAAATACGAGGTGAAGACTCGATAGCCAGCGCCATCACCTCCTCATTAGCGGATTGGATCTGAGATTTGCGCATATCCTCCTCCTCACGGACTGCCTGGTATGCCCGATCTAAACTTGGTTGAGGATCCTGAGCCAGAAGATTAGACCGGGTATGACCATACAACTCAGCATTCAACCCATACATAAAGTCCTGAAAGTAGTCTTCATCCCTCATAGCCTGTAGCTTGGCAGCAAGGTCACCACAGGTACAAGTAGGCAATGGAAAATAAGCAGCTTGTTCATCCCACAAAGACTGCAAATTTTCAAAATAGGTTTCCACAGACATCGACGCCGTTTGTTTGCATTCGGCCAAAGCCACCTTAATTTGTTGCTTCCGAGTGCCGTTGCTAACAACAAATCTTTTCGCCAACAAGTTCCACAATGGAGAAACCTCCTCAAAGTACGGCAAAGATTTTTTCAGAGACGGATCAATGGTATTAAGAACCCATTGAACCAATAGCGCTTGCACGCATCTCCAATCAAGCAATTTGCTAGCATCATTAACAGGTTTGACTTCAGTACCCTCCAGAAAAGTGATCTTTCGCCTAGAGATCAGGGAGAGACGTATCGACCGAGACCACTCCGCATAGTTTGGTCCACGGAAAACAATAGGAGTAATGATATTTCCTGGTTGATCAGCAGAACTCAGAAAATATGGATCCTTCGGATTAGGATAATATGGGTTATGTGCACTGCCACCGCCAGTCGCGACGGAGTAGCTGGATGCAGCATCATCTGCCATCGCGGAAGTCGGGTGTACAAAAAATTTTGTGCAACTCCGACGAATCGGTCGCTGATGGACGGGGTCGACGGCGAATCGGCCGCGATCAGGGGCGCCGGATCTGGCGCGTAGGGACGAGTGGATGTCGGGTGTACAAAAATTGTACAACTCCGACGAGTCTGCGAAAGAGATAAAAGAGATAAAAGATATATATATATATATATATATATATATATATATATATATATATATATATATATTTTAGGAAAGCTTCTGCTTTCTCAGCACAACAACCTAAAAACAATAAAAGCTAAAAGCAAAGTAAAGCCTTCTGTGCTCTCCTTGCTTGCTTGCTTGCTTGGGATGTAGATCTCAGCCAACAGAAGGATCAATGCACAGAAGGAATCAAAAGCACCAAAGGTACGACTGAGAAAGAAATCTGCTTGACTTCGGCTGAGAAAGAGATCTCAGCCAACAGAAGTCCAGATCAGATCTCCACTCTCTCGTCTCCTCCAATTCGAAAAGAAAAAAAAATGGGCAGGAAGTTCTTCGTCGGTGGCAACTGGAAAAGGGATCTCTTCCGGTCGGCGTCGAATCGGATCTGTACTGGGCGCGGTCGGCGCGGGCGCAGTCGGCGCGGGAGCAGACTAGGGTTTTCGGAAGATGGTGGCTAGGTTTTTTTTTTTTTTTTCGGGAGGCTTTGATACCATGTAGGAAATAATAATGCCTTGTTCTCATTGCTAGGGTTTTGTTACAATATTTATAGTGTTTACATTTAGGCTTATGGGTATGGGCCATATTTACATTATCAATATAATCTAACACGCAGACACGTAAGAGCGTGTGCGTGACTGAAAATACACGCATACACGTAAGAACGTGAGCGTGACTGAAAATACACGCAGACACGTAAGAACGTGTGCGTGACTCAGGAACCTTCGTCCCAAGCCAGAAATGAAGTTCCCATGGTTCAGAACCCATGGACAACCGAGAATACCACAACTTAGATCTAGAAGAAACAAGCCAAAGAAATCAAAAATGCTAAGTAGTAAACTCTCTCAGGATCATGAGAGGAAGAGAAATGAACCATAAAAATGTGGTTCTCAAGTGGAAGCAAGAATGCACTTGCCTACTGCTACTACTGGTAGGTGGAGAAGTGATGAGAGGAGGAAGAAGAAGTAATGGTGAAGAATGAGAGTTATGAAGAGAGAGAAGGAGATGGGAGCTTAAATAGAAAGGGTGGTGGTAGGTGGGGTTTGTGGTGGTTCGGTTCAGGTGAACCACCATGAACCCGAGAAAAATCCCCCATGAACCCGAACCACAAAGCAAGACTAAAGCAGAGAAGGTAAAAGCAGAAAATAAAATTGCAGGAAATAAAATACAGGAAATAAAATACAGGAAATAAAATACAGATAATAAAATGCAGATAATTAATTAACATGAAATTAAAGGAATTTAAATACAGGATAATACATGATAAATACTAAATAAATATACATGAATTGCACATGTATAAAAATACGCATTCTTGTATAAAAATACGCATTCTTGGAACGGGGAGTGACAGGTGTGCTTGGATTGAGGGTTAAGAGAGTTATTAGGGAAAGTTAAGTGAGAAAAAAATAAATCATGCTTGGTTTGAGAGTGGAGGTTTAGAAAATAGAGTTATAAAGGGTTAAGTGAGGGTTTATTTCATCCTCTTTTGTCAATTTTTTTAATCGTCCAAATCGAAGGTTAACGTGGGGGATTGAGAGATTTTGTTTAAAAAGTCATAAATATTTCTCTCTTTTTTCTATAAAATATCATGATTTCTCTCTCCAATTTTATATTGTTTTTAACATGTTGTTCTGTAGCTTCCTAATTTGTGAAGATATTTTGACAAATTTTTATTAAAATTTTAATCAATTTTATTTTATGACATATATAATAAGGTTATTTTGATAACTATCATATTTTTATTGATTTTTCTCGAGGTCCTAATTTTATAAACAAAATGTCACCTAAGCGAAGCCCATGTCATTTAGAATCTACATATAAGAACATCCACAGTAGATCGAGCTAAAAAATACATCTTTTGAGACCTAAAGTTACAATTAAAAAAAATCTATAATAGATTGGGTCTATATAAAAATGATAAAATAATCTTATTCTACAGAATTAACTTTTATATTCTAAATCTAGAATATAGAAACTGGGATGCGCCTTTATGCTCTAAAAAAATTAGACTATCAGGTACCTAATAAAATCGTCTAACAAAAAAACTAAAAAATCAATGACTCTTGTGGTTACCGAGGAGATGTATAAGATCATGTCTGGGTAGCACAAGATTAGTAGATCGAGCCACGGGGACATTATTCTTTCACTTTATAAAAATGTAGGAGTTGAAAATAATGGACCCAAAAGACATATAATATCGCATGCACAAAGTCACCACCACCTAAAAGGTCGTTGCCGATCATGGCAGAACCTAGCAATTTCCAAAACAAAATATAACAAAAATGACCGTGTATGGATTTGCATCATACTTGGCCCACTTTTGCCAGTGAAACGCGGGAGAATTTTTTGAAGGGCGTAGAGTTTTCTGTTCCTGAAATCTGAGTACCAAATATATTCATTCTTATATAAAATAAAAATAAAAATTTGACTGATTGTGGATGTTATTTTTTAAAATAATCAATATAGGAGCAAGTCTTTAATTGAGGTCAATTATTTATTTTCTTTCTAGAAAGAAAGTCTTGTTTTTTTCCATTACTTTTCTCCCCTTTCTTTTTGGATACACATTGACAGGTGTAATTGACAAGTTCGTTGGCTCTCTCTTGTTCTTTAATTGAGGTCAATTATTGGAAAGAAAAAAAATTCAATTAATTAATGTAAGATCACTTCCAAATAGTTGGTAAGCATTTATGGATTAATTTAATAGAGTTTATTGATTTTGTCATTCTTTAAAGCAATTTTAAATTTTGGACACGACACGAGAGAGATTACGTAACGTAGTTATAGCCTTCATTGTCATATTTGCACTGTCAGGAATTTACTAATGAATTGTATTTGAAAGTTATCGCTATGGGTTAAGTCTCATAGGTATTGTAAAAATATTACGATTGATAACACCAAATAATTAATTCGAGTCAATTCTATTTTGTAGACTCTTCAACTTCATGTCCGGAGCTGACATTCATCAAGGACAACTAAGTTCCATGCGAAAAATAAATAGAGATCTATTCTCATATAATTTTTTTTTGTAATATTTTTTGGTAAATTATAAGGGCACAGCACATTTTACTCAAGACTGTCCAATGTTACTTTTTCATTATTTACAAGTTTGCCACCGAAAAAATTACTCAGGGCTATCCAAGTGGTAGGTATAAAAGATAAGTGTTATAATTTTTGTTTCTTTCCTCACTCTCCATTCCTCACAAGAAGAAGAAGAACAACAAGAAGAAGGAAAAAAAAAAAAAACAAGAACAAGAACATCAATTTTTGCAAACCTAGTTTATTTTAATTTTTTGCTCTCTTCTAATTTCTCAGATCTCTTTCGCCAAACCCTACTTTATTTTTCTTCTTCTTGTTTGGGCATTATGGATGAAACCCTAGTTGTAGAAGAAATTGGGTTATCAAATCTATCAAATCTATTAATCTATTAGTCTATTAACCAATTTTTCTTCATTAATAGAAGAATTATGCATGAAATCCTAGTTGTAGAAGAAAACTATGGAAGAAATCCTAGTTGTAGAATAATTGGGTTCATATCAGGACTGCCACAATTTCTGACAGTCCTAGAAGTATTGAGGACTACCAGAAATCGTGACAGTCTTGAAATAGTCTCGATGTACAACATGACAGCCACAATTGCTGACAGTCCTAGAAGTAATGAGCACTGCCAGAAATTGTGGCAGTCTTGAAATAGACTCGATGTACAACAGGACTGCCACAATTTCTGGCAGTCCTAGAAGTAATGAGGACTGCCAGGAATTGTGGCAGTCTTGAAAGGTAGGAATTTCTCCAGCGACATTATCTAACTGGTGGAGAAAAGGGAGAAGATCAAAAGTCGAGGATTACTTTCGAAGAAAAGGGTGAAGATCAAAACTCAAGTTTCACATATTTGGTTCATATAAAGACCAGCAAGATATTTCTTAAAATTCCTATGCCTCATTTAGAGGTTTCACACAAGCTCTTATGATATGTAAAGCATTAGTCTTAGGCTATTTGCACTTAAATACCTTTTTGACTAAATTAACTATAGCACGCTGCTGATACCTTTTGACGTGACAGCACCAGTTTGTGGAGTGTCAGTGCTTCCTAGCACAAAAATCTTTTGACTAAATTAACTATAGCACGCTGCTGATCACCCATCCACAAGCAGGAAGCTAATATGTTTTTTGCAATTTATGTCACCAGATTTCTTTTTGCTTCATCACTGACTTGTATACTCTAAAACATCGAGTATGGTTATAAACTTAGAAATACACCTGAAATAATGAGGACTGCCACAATTTCTGGCAGTCCTAGAAGTAATGAGGACTGCCAGGAATTGTGATTGTCCTGAAAGGGACATGCTCTACAGTAGGACTGCCACAATTTCTGGCAGTCCTAGACATATTGAGGACTGCCATAAATTGAGGCAGTCCTGAAAGATACTTGCTGTATAGCAAGTTCCTTTCAGGACTGCCACAATTTTTGGCAGTCTTAAAGTCGAAATTCTCGAATAAAAAAATATATGTTAGGGTTTATTTCAATCTTGATAATAGAGTGAAATATGCATTTTAGGATTTATTTCCATGCATTCTTTGTGAGAAAAGAAGTATTTAACCTTTATTTTCATGCATTTTAGGGTTTATTTAATTTTTTTAGTGCCATCGAAATTGGGAAAGAGAAGGAAACTATGGTTTTGATGGAGATGGTGATGATGGAAATGGTGGAGAAGAAGAAGAAGATGATGATGAGAAAAAAAAAGTAGGATTTTGATGGAGATGTGAGAATGAAAATGGTGGAGAAGAAGAAGATGGATAGAAGAAGAAGAAGAAGAAGAAGAAAGATAGGGTTTGTGAAGAGAGAGAGTGAAAATTTGAAATGAGAGTGATTTTTGGGTTTGGGGGGGGGGGGGGGGGGGGGGCTGTGGGGTTTGGACAGCCCCCTGAATGAAAAATTTGGACAGCCCGAGTAAAAGTTCCTCAAAGCCTGGCTAGCCCTAATCCTGGCTAGCCTCGAGTAAAAAAACATGTGCCCTTATAATTAGCCTATTTTTTTAAGAAATTAAAGTATCCAAAATTAACATCAATTAATAAAAATCATTCAACTACAATATCTTTTAATTGAAATAGGAACTATCATTTATCCTATAATTATATTTTTAAGTTTCTTAGAATAGTTGGTCATGCGGAATAATTTTTAAGTTTCCTATAATAGCTGGGCATGGAAAATAATGATTGTAACAAAGACTTAACTAACTATGGATTAAAAGTTTAGTTTTACTAATTTTTTTTTTCTATATGTAGTTATATATAGATAAATGTAAAATATATAATATATACATATAATTTTTTTGGAGGTCTATGAATTCGACCATTCAGAAGATCTAGTGCGGTCGCACCCATTGCACTCCCTCAAAATTGAACATGTCAGACCATATATATATATATATATATATATATATATATATAATGTTGGCACCAAGTTTCTCTCTCATATGATTCCAACAAGTTTTTTCTTTCTATACGTACATATCCTCCAAATCTTATTATTTGTTTAAAACTCCCTCAAAATTATAATTATTTGCTTAGAACTCTCTCAAATTTATAATTTATTGGTATTTTTATTGTTTTTTGGACTTGCCTCTAAGCCAAAATCTCCCCAATACATCTTGCTAGTCTTAATCAAAACCCAGTTGGATTGGAGACATAAACTTCTCTAACATAATAATAATAATAATAATAATAATAATATTATTATTATTAATTTTTTGTATGTTGAGATCATTGTTCGAATCCATTACCTCCATAATAACTCACATCAGCTCAAACAGTCAGACCAATTTTTTGTATAAATTTTTTGTACTAATTGAACACTAGTGATTTTATAAGCTTGTGCCTTCTATGAGGTTGTTTGTCGCTGAAAGTATCAAAAAAAACAACTTCTGAAAGCAGTTTTATGTGTGTTTTAGAATTTGTCCAACAATTGAACTAATTTTTCAACACTGTTTTACCAAATAGTTTTGGGATTGTATTTTCAAAAAAATTAAGAGAAAATATATTTCAATTGTAGCCTTGACTCTTTGAGATTTGGGAGAACATTCAAGGAATTTCAACGTAAAAATAGGGTAAATAAATTTATTGGGCATATCTGAGAAATATTCTAGATAAAAAATATGACTAATAAGCGTGAATTTTATATATATATATATATATATATATATATATATATATATATATATATATATATATATATATATATATAAAAGCTTAGTCTTAGAGTAAGTTCTGATATGTACAATTGAAAAAAAAGTTCGAGCTCTCTAACCTAGTGGTATTAGAGTGGACATCTGGAGGGATCGAAAAGGTTCGAGTCCCCCAATTGTGTGTGTGTGAGATTTTTAAAAAAAGTCCAATTAAAAAGTGAGTACAAAGATAACAACCGACAAATGCAGAATATAATAGAAGAAGTTAAACAAAAAAAAAAAAATTTAGGGTCCAAATTTTCAATAGTACAGGGCTTAAACTCTAAGCTGATACAAAATTGAGGGTCTAAACGCTTAATTAGTCCTAAATAATAATAAGGGTAGCTTTAAGGGGCTTATATGCAAATGTGTAGAGAGAGAGATAAATTAAAACTTTTTGTGGAGTGTGGAGTCCATTAGCTCTCTTCTTCTTCTTCTTCTTCTTCTTCTCTCTCTCTCTCTCTCTTAATTTCCTCCCGAAAATTAGGGTTTCGTGAATTTAGTGTTTCCGGAGGAAGAAACATGTGGGGGAACGGCGGCCGGTTCTACTGGGGGAGGAAGGAGAGCGGCGGAGGGGGAGGAGAGGCGGTGGGGATCGTGGTGATCTTCGCCTGGCTGTCGAGCCAGGAGAGGAACCTGAAGGCCCACGTCGACCTCTTCGGGTCCCTCGGCTGGAACTCCCTCGTCTGCCATGTCGACTTCCTCACTCTGTAAGCAATTCTTTTACTACTACTAGATCGATTTTTTTGGGTTGTGGTGCGGATTGGGTCGGATGTGATGAAAGTTCGAATTTTTGGAGGAATTGTTACATTTGAATCCCTAAGATTTGGGTTATTGATCGGTTTTGGTGAGGATTAGCTTGGAGATGTAGAAAAGTTTGACTCGTTTGGAATAATTGTTAGTTTTGAATCCCAAATTTGCTTTCTAGATTGCTGTTCCTTCTTGTTTTTTAATGATTGTTTTGGTGTGTGTTAGCTCGGGGCTGTAGAAAAGTTTCAGTCTTTGGAGAAATTATTACCTTTCAATCTCTATTCTGGTTTTGGTATCACTCTTTGCTTGTCTTGATTGAGAGATGTTTGGAATTGATGTATGTAAAATTGTGGGTTCTAGTTGTTATCCGCAATAGTTGATGTATTAAATTGATATCTTAAATAGAGAGTTATTACAAATTATTCATTTTTGTTGTCCGCGACTCCAGCGGAAGTCATTGAATTAAAACCACATCTTGACCTTATCGGCACCTTTGGAGAGTTCAGAATGAGTGGATAACATTTACAATGAATCTGTCAAACCCAATTTCTACAATGTTGTGGAACTTGGACGTAACTTCTTTAACGCCTATGTTTGCGTAGATACGAATACAACATGACACAATACAGACAAGGAGACGTGAACATAACGATACATGCATGACATTGACTTTCCTTGTTGTGAGGTATTTTGGAGTGTTTGTGTCGTGCATGAGACAAGTTTGACATGGATATGACACACATTAAAACATTTTGGGGTTGTGTGCTTCATAGGGTGAGGCCTTGGATGCACTAAACATTGTCTGATTATTTTGGGCTTCGGTGGAGTTGTCTATATGGACGGGACCCGCTCGAGTTACGGTGGTTTCTTGGGGGTTTGGGACCTCTGGGTGGTAGTGGAAGATGTGTAAAAGGAGCGTGGAGAGGGGATGGATATACATAAATGATGTTTAGATATGCGTAATTTGTTTAGATACACAAAATTAAAAATTTGTATATCTGCCTCTGTTCTGGGATTGTAACATCTATTGCTAACTTCTCCCCAGAGTTAATTTTGTGTAGTTGCAAGGCGGATGACTACCGAAAATGAAAACTAAACTAGAAGATAATCGTTGACAATTTTTTTTTTCCAATCTTAGCATCTAGGGAATTCAAGTTGACCTTGGACAGCGTTCAACTATTATTGTACTAATGTTTGTTAATAGTACAATTTATAATCTTTGCTGTTTGAAACTTATCTAATCTGAATTCCGTCTGTGCAGATTTTTTCCTGAGAAGGCCACATCTCTAGCTTGTGGGGTTCTAAGCGAGCTAGTTAAGGTGAGTGTAATTGTAGTCTTGCAATAGCTTGGGAGTTTACATTAATTTTTTTTGAACAATTACAGGATAGTTTATGCATTATGGGGAAATCTTGCGCTGAGATGTATATACCCATCAATTTTTTTAGTCCGCTTGGAATAATTGTGCACTTGGTTCCTGCCCAAACTGTTATCAGCTTAGCAATCTGAGTTAGGTGACTACCAACACCATTCATTATGACAACTTTGTCGATTACCCGATCGGATAGCTGGCACCCCTGTATCCTGTATTGATTTTGGGCCCATGGGAATTACCTTATGGCCAATTTACCCTGGGGCATTGACAACTAATTTTTTTGTTCTAGGTTGTAATATTGCGTATCGTAAGATATATTAAGTACATTAGAAAATTAATATAATATATGGACAAGTTGAACACTATAAGAAACAATAAAGAGTATCAGCTAAGAAGCACATACCTTCCAAATTTTATGTTGCATCCCTGTCGTGTCGGCTTGTCTGACACACGTATTGGATACGCCACGAACACTCCGAAATACACTAGGACACTAAAATCAAGGTTCACACTATCAATATCAGAATCTATGTCAGACCATTCCTATGAGCATCATGATCGACGGTATTGGCATTATCGACGGTTTTGGATCGGAATATCGATTTTTTGGTATCGGAAAACAAACAAATATTAATAAATTATTAAAATTGTAGAAAAAATATCATATACATTTAGGCATAATTATTAAGTATTTTCTGTGTTGTTTCTTGATAATTTTGGAATTGAACGGAATAATAGTCATCATTGCCGACTAGTTTACTTGTGATAGATAAATTTTCTTCTTTTACACCCTTACTATGCTTTTACACCCTTGCTGATTGGTCTATTTTCGTTCAATTTTCTGTGCAGAATTGACTGGAAATAGATCCCAAATGTTGGTATCAATATCGGTTGGTATCGGATTGGGACATGCCAAACTGTATCGCTATTGGCCGTATCGGATCAGTATCGGCCGACACTGCCTAAAATAGGTGCCGATTCCGTGTCATCATGTCTAAAATTTGTGCCGTATCCGTGTCCGTATCCGTGTCCGTGCAACGTAGAGTATCACTAAGCATATAAATGATCATCATTACAAAGTCGACAAGTAAAAGTTAAACTAAATGACAGGGTATACAACCATCATAAGATCATAACATAGATAACTGTATCCATAATTGAAACAATAGTCAATGAAACACACAAAAGAAAACAATCCAAAAATAAAGGAGAGGAACGCTCAACAAGAAGAAAATAGAAAAGGTTAAAAATTTAAAACAAAAAACAAAAAGCTTTGGACTTATCGTATCAGACGATACAAAAACTTATCATACATTTTTGTCCCATCCTGATTTATGTATTCAATTCGTATCGAAACCTTTTGTATCGTATCGTACGATATGTATTGTGTATCTTACGAGATTAATTACTTAGCTTTTGTTTGTTATCCCATTTGGCATCATTGAGCAGCAGTTATTCAGAACATCTTTCCTCTTCTTGCATCTGGGCTATAATGGTTATTCTCTCCGAGCATCTTTTATGACTGCTTTCAACTTGTTTATAGCGTTTCCATAGGCCATGACCATCCGAGCATGTGCAATAACTACATGAATGCCTTTTAGGATTTAATATTCATTATTATCATGGCATTTCAGATTAGAAAGCCATCAGAGGTAGCTAGATAAGAAATTGATCATTTGCAAAATTAAACACTCTGATCAATTTGCATGGTGCAGTAGCAACATGTCATTTAAGATTTATGCTATTAGTATCACCTTTGTGTATGTTAATATAGTTCCATCCTCTTTGTGTTAATTGTGGTTACAGGAAGTAAAAGTGAGGCCTTTACCTATTGTGCTCACATCTTTTTCTGGAGGATCAAAAGGTTGCTTGTACAAGGTCCTGCAGGTATGCTATTCAACGATGTATTGAGCCCTTGCATAGCATACTTTTTCCTGGTCCTATCTATCTTTTCTTTTTTCCTTAATACTCATAGCCAAGTAGTAGTGGATCTTCTAACTTCTGGAAAAACTGATATGTTCCCAATTTTCAGTTGGTCGAGGGTAAGTGTGAAGGGCAACTCAGTCAGGTATGTTCATAGTGTTCAGTATCTTCTAAATGTTTCATCCGTTCATTTGTGCAATAGTTTGTTAGGAAATTAAGTTACACATATTATGCCTAGATCACCTGTCATTGTTGCAAGAACTCTCGCCCCAGTCTGCCAAAAAAAGCTCTCACTATTGACACCTATGTCAATGGAATTTGTTGACAATGGCTTGTTGCGTAATTTTTATCTGCTATGGAGCTGGTGGAATTGTTAGCTTGCTGCAGACTCTTTTACAGATGTAGCTTGGAGATTTGTACTTCAAGCCCGATTGAAACAGCCAACATAAACCCTCCTCACCCCGTCCCTTCCTTTTCCTCTCTCATTTCTGTCTCTCTTTGAATCTTGTATCATTATTTTCTTCTGGTGTGGAATTTATCACAACATTGTACAGAACTATCAATTTTTTATCCTGCAGCAGCTTTCATTCTGATATCAGAAATATTGTGATTTGTTGCTTTAAAATGCCAATCATATAGTTATTAAGGATAGGTGTTGAGAGATACTTATTTCTTTCATTTAATTTTTTATTCCAGGATGATTATCAGCTGGTAAGAGACTGCATATGTGGACAAATTTATGATTCAAGTCCTATAGATTTCACCAGTGAGGTGGGCACTCGGTTTGTGCTCCATCCGTCTGTCTTAAAAACGACACACACACCAAGAGTAATATCATGGATGGCAAAAGGCGTTGCATCAGGTCTTGACACTCTCTTCATAAACAGATTTGAAGCAGAGCGTGCTGATTATTGGCAGACTCTGTACTCATCAGTTGTAAGGATATCTCCTTAGTCTCGTCAATTTATTCTCTAATGAAGCGGAATGTTTGATTTCTATGTGGACATCCTGTGAATGCAGAACATGGGTCCTTATCTCATATTCTGTTCAGAAAATGATGAGATAGCTCCCTATCAAATTGTCGGTAGTTTTGCACAACGTCTGCAGGAGCTTGGTGGTGATGTTAAACTGGTAAAATGGAGTTCCCCCCATGTAGGTGAGTTTCAATTTGTTTCACTTCACAATATATTTCTTTCTACTTATTTTATTTGGTAACAAAATTTTTGAGGGGTTCCCCATTTGTAGGATCCTGAGTAGAAGTGAGAACATCACAAAGTAGCCTTATAAGATATCATTAGTGTTTACAAATATTATCTGGCATGCTAACTTTAACTTTAATTACAACTGTAAGTTAAAATGAGCAGTGACAAATAAGAAAGTTTGTACTTGTTCTTGATTATCTTGCTTAAAGTAGAACATAATGTAAGGGAGTACTCAGTGATGAGGAGGGGAATCACTGAAATTGGATGAATGAAGGGGGCTCAAGGCAAATTTTAAAATAGGCCAATAGAATTAATGGGTATCGCACCTAGTTGGGATTGGGAACTTCTTGACTCGTAGCAATAAATAGTCCACAAAGTCATAAAAGACTTCAGTTTGCCTCAGTAGAACAAGCATCTTCTGAACCCTTAAAATTGATAATTATAGAAGGAAGTATAAAGAAAGTACAAAACAACAAAGCCTAGGGAAGAGACGATCTTTAGTTATATTTGTCAATTGCTAACTATGATGTACAAGTCTAATTAAACTGATGAGTGTTTGACACTAGAATGTGTATACTTGAGCAAAATTTCATATGTCGACTTTGTTTGTTCTATATCAATAGGTATGTCATGTGTTGGTCTCTTTTATTTCGATTAGAATCAATCTAAAACCAAGCACGAGTTTTCTATTGGCCACTACCAGTTCACAATGTAGAAAATCTAAGAGACTGAAGATGATTGCTATAGCTTTCTTTTAATTTGTGAGGTAGAGGGGGTTGCATTCTGAGCTAGTTGGATTGTTAACAGGGATGCCCAGGACGAGTTAGACAGAATTTTGAATTCTTTGTTTGAGTATGTAAAGATCTCACCTGGTCTTCGCATTGCTCCCTTGCAAAAGTTAAGAACCAAATCTGTAAAATCTACCTCTCTTAGGATCAACTCATTTTTCCTGATTTCTTCCAGATATTTGGTTCTCTTTAGATTCTTTGGCAACTTTAGGATTCGGAACACCCTTCCATTGTGGACTTGTTTTGATACCTAAATGCATTGAGACTTATCTATAAACAGTCATAGGTCTCCTAAAACTAAAGCATAAAATGTAGGGAGTTTGAACGGCATGTAACAAAAGTGGGCGATTGGGCTCAATCAGATTGACTGGGCCAGAAGATAAAAATATGAAACAGAAAGGCTTATGAGGAATTAGTACATCCAAAGAAATAGGTCATCAGAACTTTTCTGGGGGAGTATATTAAGGTACTGTATAAGGCATCATTTGGGACTGCTGCTGGTTTTCAAAAACCAGCAGAAGAAGCAACTTTTGGCAGCAGCCTCCCACCTTCTTTCAATATCTGCGCCAGGTTTCAACTAACTTTTCAAAGGTTCTTTGATAAGCTGTTGTTACCAAACCCAGCCTAAGGTTAGGTTATACAGCCAAGGTTTTAGAACTCGTCCGAGAGGGATTTTCTCATCCATTTCGGGTTGGAACTGGAAGTCCTCATCCAAAGCCAGCCTGAATTATCGTTCTCAGCTGATTCTTACAGATATCAGCCAAAACTGGTTACTGGTTGATGCCGGCCAATTTTGCAGAAAAAATATTGTTATAGAAGAAAATCATAGGAATCATCATTCGGATCCTTAATTACGAGTATAAACCATACAAATCCTCGTTCAACTCCAAAGACAAGAAATGAAAATGTCGACGTAAAAGGAAAAAGAACAACAGAAGTGAGGAGAGAACAAAGAGTAGAAGAGAGGGCATAGCAAGGTTAACATTATCGATATCGATATCAGAGCTGTTTTTGACCCTTATTATGAGTATCATTGTGTGGGTGGTTTCTGGTTGGATTTTCGGAGTTCTTGGTTTCAGGGGAGCAAAAAAGATCATAAGAAATTAATTAAAAACTAGAAAAATATTTAATACATTCAGCTATCCTCTTTAAATATTATTTGTTGTTTTTTGTTAGTTTTAAATGGAATAATCAAGGTTCAAAGTATCGGTATCGGAATCGGTATCGAACCATTCCTATGAGTATCGGGATCGGCAGTATCGGAGGTTTCGGATTTTTTGGTATCGGAAAACAAATAATTATTAATAAATTATTAACATTTTAGAAAATATATTTTACACATTCAGTCATAATTTTAATATTTTGAGTGTTGTTTCTTAGTAGTTTTGAAATTAAATGAAATGGTAGTCACCCTCACCGATTGATTTACATAGGATAGATAAGTTTTCTTCTTTTACATGCTTTTGTAATCTTCCTATGCTTTTACACCCTTGTTGATTGGTCTTTTTCGTCCAATTTTCTTTGCCGAATTGACCGGAAAAGAGACCCCCCACTATCGGTATAGGTCAGTATCGGGTATTGGTCGGTATCGGATCGAGACATGCCAAACCATATTGGTATCGGCCGATACTACGAACTATGGGAATAATATTCAACATTATCGAATTTATTCACCTCCGCTATTGATGTTCATTTTACTTGCTTTAGACATAGTGCCTTGCAATATATAGTTTTAAATGAGATAAATTAAGATGTACAAACTTCGTGAATTTATACCTACCACTTCAAAAATGGTAATGGTTACATTGTGTCGGTAAAGTCGACACATTGTACCTTGTTAATCTTCAAACGATAGTTTAATTGTGTCGACATTGTTTCTCCCGTACTTCTCTTTCTCTCTTTATTTTCCTTGCTAAATGACCGGTAAAAAGAGCCAAAGTTCCGTTATGGGCTAGTATTGGTGTGGGTATCGGATCGGACATGCCAAAAACAATACGATATGCTCGGTACACATCAATATCGGCTGATATTGTGAACCTTTGGGCATACATCTGCGTCATGAGCACGTGGAGATACACTTCGGAAGGCAACATCAGCAATTGTGGCAATGACTAAGCAAAATAAAATTGTGTTAGGGAAGTAGAACAAGATATTTCTTCACATATGTGGGTTCAAATATCGTATTTAGTATGCCTTGTAATTTAGAGTTTAATTTGGTTTTTTTATGCATAAACCCCTTCTAGTGTAGTAGTACGTTATTAAAGCCCTTTAATGTAACAGCCTTGCGTACAAACTAGCCTCGACATCTCGGAATTAGCCAAAACTAGTGAAAACAACAAAAGATGACCGGATTGTGTACTTGAATTGGTTTAACTTTACTTAAAATGACATTTTAAGAACATATTGGATAAGTTGCATATTAAATCATGAAGAACCACTTATAATTTCATGAAATCATGCAACTGTGTAATTATTCACTAAAGCAATATATACTACAAAATAATTTATAAATTTGCACTTTACATTTTACTTTTTAAAGCTAATAAAATATTTTAGATAGTTTCAAAACTCGATATTCTGATTCTCCGATCCAAAGTTGCCGAAACTATGTACTTATGCTGAGTATTTGAGTATTGAGACGGAGACATCAAACTCCCTTCAGGACCATCTCCTACATATATCAGACATGAAAAAGTTGCCGAAACTATGTACTTATGCTGAGTTTTTGAGTATTGAGAGGGAGAGGCATCAAACTCCCTTCAGGAACCATCTCCTACATATATCAGACATGAAATTGTTGGAAACGGGCTTATTATAGTTCTTATGGAAGTGAGCTGCTCAGCGTTATACCAAACCAAATCTCCTTCTTTCCTATTCATTTGCCAAGGCAAGAAGGTTTATTGATATCCTTTCTTTGGTTTATTTCTGATTATACCGTTAATGTTATCTGGACCTTGCCTTAAAGCCCCTAATACTGATTTGAACTCTTAGTTGAAAATACAGAATGATGATCTAGTTGATGAAAAGTATGAAAGCTCTCCACTCTTACTATATTAACAAGATGAAATATTTAAAGTGAATTGTTTTGTTACTAGTCATTGATGCTAGCACAGGAAGGCTTCCTTCCTGTTTTGAGCTTTTTAGAGCACCGTTTTCCTCAGTTAATTGAAGATGATGTCTATAGGATGCAAAGTTTCTATATAATTTCCAACTAACCTCTGTCTGTCTTGTAGCTCATTACAAGTATCACCAAGCTGAATATAGGGCTGCTGTGACTGAGTTCCTAACCAAGGCAACTGTAGTGTATTTACAAAGAAGGCAAATGAATGGAGAAACAACAGCAGTCGAAGGTTCCAGCAGTAAGGTATCAGAGTCTGTCTTCAATTTTCATAAATCAGCGATGAGCTCAAATGAGAGCTTAAATAGGGTTGCAATTGGACCTAGTAATCACTTCTTGCCAAGTTTGGTCGACTTTGGTGAAACTGAAGAATCTGGGTCTTTACAAGATGAGCAAAAGGGGGATTTGTTTCACCTTCCAAGCATTAATCCACATGGGGTTCTCAGCCAGATCCTTTTTGATGTTTGTGTTCCTAAGAACATCGAAGGCTGGGACATTAAGCCGGCCGTTCCTAAAAATGGGACTTCTGGTCGTCGTCATGGACCGTTCAATCCTATCAAATTCATCCGGAGATCAAGGTTGTAAAAAATATGTACAATGAGAGACTTTGTTCTCCGGGGCATGTGAATTATGACTAGAGATGAGAAGTAGAACAACCGATGAGATGTGTTTGTTCACAGATCACAGCGAGATGGGAGTAACAATACTGATATTATCTTGTACCTTTTCACCTTGCCGTAATGTACAGTAAGTTATGAGGGTGCCAATCTGATTTTTTAACAATTTGGGGTATGAACAGCCGACTTCTTTTCTAGTATGAATTATGTTGTGATGCCCAGTGCAGTTCTTTGAGCCACAGACTTTGAAGGCCAGATGCTTATGAAGTTTGAGGCCGAAACCTAAATGCTGTTGCTGGTTACTGTAAGAAAGGGGAAGGGATCAGCTGTTTCTCCTGGAGCGAAGAAAGTTCCTCTGCCATAGCAATATGATGGCCCTTTTGCTTTCTTTGATGTCTCCTGATAAAAAAATCTTGAACTGGAGCTGCTGCTAGCTTGTATGGATATTTTTAACTGTGTATTAGTTCAATAAGTTATGGATACTGGGTCAACTGTAGGTTGATTGTAGACCAGTGAAAGTGTTCATTAAGTGATACATATATGTAGCTATTTGTAGCTTGTTCATTCAAGGTGTTTTTGGTTTTTGAAAAATAAAGTTTACTTCTTCCTTTCCCTCTCGTCCTCCGTGAGGCTGCCCTGCCCTTTTGGCTTTGATTCCGTATATATTAGTTGAAATTTGTTGTGCAATGACAAAGGTTGATATTATATGATGGTGGTTGTTGTGGCTCATTGTGATCCATATTTATAAAAAAAAAAAAGAATTGTGATCCGTATGTGCAAATATATATATATATATATATATATATATATATATATATATATATATATATGTATAGCATAGTGATTTATTGATAATATATATATATATATATATATATATATATGCTGTATATATATATATATATATTATCAATAAATCACTATGCTGTGTTTCCTTGGGGCATGCTCCAAGAAAGAAAACGAGATGATGATTGGGGCTAATTGACAACCTGGAGCATTGAAGAGGCAGACCAGGTGAGGGAGCTGGAGGAAATTTTGAAAATTTTCAAGGGGTTCCTGCAAGAAAATTTTCCCCGATCAAAGTTTTAAGCTTTGCAAGGAAAGGGGAATAGGAAGATTATCCTTGTACTCATATCTCCTTAGGCAGGAAGAGACAGTCAGCAAGCCAAAGACAACACAAGTTCACGAGCAATATATCAGTAGGGGTGCAATCAAGCTAGGTCCAACCAAGCTTGACTAGAACTAATCGAGCTCGATAAGTTTTTTATTTTATTTTAGAGTTTGAGCTTGGCTCGAGCTCGCTTATATTAAGCTTGAGATTGACTTGGTTTGGGCTCGAACTTGGCTTGATAAACAAGTTCGATTCAAGCTTGATAAACAAGCTCGATAATTTTAAAATCAAACTAGTTAAGCTTGATTTCAAGATCATTAAGCTTCATTTTAAGCTAGTTAGGCTTGAATTCAAGTACCTGTAATATTAACAAATTATTTACAAAAATTCAATTAATTTGTTCAATATCAATTATTAAGAACATATAAATATATAATGCACACAACCATATTGTTATACAACAATTTTTGATTTCAAGCTTAACAAGTTAGCTCGCAAGCTCATAAACGAGCAAGCTCGCGAGCTCAGAAGAGCCTAGTACTTTTAAGCTTGAGCTTGGCTTGTTTATTAAACGAGCTCGAAAATAAAGTTTGAACTCTGCTCATTATTAAACATGTAGAGAATAATAATGGGATGATTTTATTGATAGGCTATTGCCACTACTTATAGAGGGTCCAACTCCTCTTCACAATACATCTTCCGATGTGGGACTAAAGTCTCTTATTGGTTCTCAACACTCCACCTCAAGATGGGCGATAGATATTAATCATCCCCATCTTGTTACATAACTTTGACAGACTCAATGAACTAAGACCCTTAGTCAGACAGTCTGCAACTTGTTCTTCTGAACGAACATGGTCAATCTTCAGTATCCCTTGTTTCAGCTTCTCCTTGATGAAGAACCGATCGATCTCGATGTGCTTCGTTCTGTCGTACTGAACTGGGTTGTTAGCTATACTTATTGCAGCTTGACTATCGCTCAGAAGATGCAACAGTGCTCCCTTGTCCAGCTTCAACTCTGTCAGCAGGGCTTTCACCCACAGCAACTCTGACACTCCCAGAGCCATTGTTCTGTATTATGCTTCAGCTGACGACCGTGCTACCACTGACTGTTTCTTGCTCCTCCATGAGACCAGGTTTCCTCCTACAAAAACACAGTACCCCGTGGTAGACCTTCTGTCGTCTATACAGCTTGCCCAGTCTGCATCGCAGTATCCCTCAACTTCTATGCGTCCATTCTTCTTGAACCATAGTCCTCTTCTCGGCGTCCCTTTTAGATATCTCAGGATCTGAAACATTCCTTCCATATGACCCGTTCTTGGATCATGCATGTAGCGACTCACTACACTTACCGCAAATGAGATATCAGGGCGAGTGTGTCCCAGATAAATCAATCTCCCTACAAGTCTTTGATACCTTTCACGATCAACAGGCTCTCCTGCTTCTGCTCCCAACTTGCACTTCTGGTCAATTGGAGTGACTGCTGCTTTGCATCCCAGCATCCATGTCTCCTTTAGCAGATCTAATGCGTATTTTCTTTGTGAGAGAACAATTCCTTGTTTGTCGTCACACACTTCGATACCCAGAAAGTACCTCATTGCTCCTAAATCCTTCACCTCAAACTCTTTTGCGAGTTTTGACTTCAGCTTAGTAATCTCGACTTTATCATCACCTGTGATTACTATATCATCTACATATACAACAAGTATAGTGATGTGACCTCTTGCATGCTGGAGAAAGACCGTATGATCTGTATTTATTTGATGGTATCCCATGCCTATAACAGTCTTTCTGAATCTGTCAAACCAGGCTCGAGGAGATTGCTTGAGCCCGTATAGCGAATTCTTTAGTTTACACACTTTACCATGCGACGTCCCTCCGTCTGATTCTGTCGCGTAGCACCCTGGCGGGGGTTCCATGTATACTTCTTCTTGCAAGTTCCCATGGAGAAATGTATTCTTCACATCTAACTGATATAGCTTCCACCCATAGTTTGCTGCAATGGAAACCAGAGTTCTCACCGTGCTCATCTTTGCTACTGGGACAAACGTCTCATCATAGTCGATGCCATATGATTGTGTGTATCCTTTTGCAACCAACCTCGCCTTGTACCGTTCTACTTTTTCTTTTGGAGTCTCCTTCACTGTGTACACCCATTTGCATCCCACAGCTTTCTTTCCTTTGGGTAATGGAACCAGCTCCCATGTCTTATTTTTCTCTAGTGTCCCAAGTTCTTCCATCATTGCGGTTTTCCACCTTGGATCTTTCTTTGCTTCCTTCCAACACTTAGGCAAAGAAGTAGAGTCTAACGATGCAATGAAGGCTCGATAATTCAGAGAAATGTTAGAATAAGACAAGAAGTTGGCAATGTCATGTTCGTAATCATCATACCGACTAGGAGCCTTACCCGCATTGATACGAGAAGATCTCCTTAAGGGAGCAATAGGTGGTGGAGAGATCATACCATCCGAGTCGGAGAGATCCGCATCAGAATCAGAGTGATTAAGTGCGGGGGCAACATCTTCAAGAGTTGGGGTAGGAGTAGACGAGGGACTTGGTACAGTAGGCACTGGGCAGGGACTTGGTACAGTAGGCACTGACGACACAGTACTTGACTTCTGTAGCTCTTTTTCCCTTGTCTGCTTCTTCCCCTGCATAACATATGTATCTTTTTCTTCATTCTCCGTATCGGAGTCACTGCTCTCGCCTCCTTTCATCCAATTTTCCACGACCGGGCATGAGACTGATCCGACTACCACGTTTGGACTTATTATCTCCCCCTCACGTCTAACAACTGCTGTGTTAGATGTGTCACCAAATGCTGAACCTTCATCCGAATCATAGTATGGTTCCTGCTCTCTGAATGTAACGTCCATGCTTACAAACAGCTTCTGCTCAACTGGGCTCCAACATGCATATCCCTTCTGAGTCACCGTGTACCCGACAAAGACACACTTAACCGCTCTAGGATCCAGTTTGCCAACTCCTGGCCTATTATCTTGGACAAAACACACACACCCAAATACTTTCGGTGGAACAGTGTACGTTGTTGCACCAGTAAGCATCTCCAACGGTGTCTTTCAGTCCAATACCTGGGATGGCATTCTGTTGATGAGATAAGAGGCCGTCAATACAGCCTGCCCCCATAAGTGTTTCGGGACATTCATAGCCAGCATCATCGTCTATACGACCTCCAGCAGGTGCCTGTTCTTCCGTTCGGCCACACCATTTTGTGCCGGTGTATAGGCACATGAAGTTTGATGTAGTATTCCATGAGTGAATAAATACTCAGCAACCCTCTTATTAGTATACTCCGTCCCATTGTCAGACCGTAGACACTTAATTTTGGCGGTATATTGTGTTTCCACCCGACGATGAGAATCCCGAAAAGCCTCAAAGACGTCACTTTTATTCTTCATAAGGTAGACCCATGTCACGCGGGTATAACAGTCAATAAAAGTGACGAACCATCGAAAACCGTTAATACCGGTTGTAGGACAAGGGCCCCATTATCATATCGAATGCAGCTGAACTCTTATTCTCCGAGCTCACATACGTGCTTCTGGTATATTTTTCTAGCTCACATGCATTACAAAATAACTTCTCTTTATTATCCTTTTGATATAAGGACGGATATATTCGACTAATAACTTTGAAGGAAGAATGCCCGACACGCTGGTGGTGGAGGAGCAATTCGTCTTCTACACTGCGACGTGAAGCGTCCAGTCGTGCGTCTGCAACTAGAGATGCCAATGCTTTGTCCAGTCCGATCCTGTCCAAGTACCATAGTCCCTTATGCCATGTGCCAGTCCCGAGTCGTCGTCCTGTCCCCTTCTCCTGAAAAGTTACCTTAGGAATGTCAAAGGAAACAATACAGTTTAGATCTAGGATAATGGCACTAATAGATATAAGATTGACAGGAAAAGATAGAGCATGTAAGACATTGGTGAGAGTGATAGAAGGGGTGCATGCGACAGTGCCTTTACCAATTACAAGTCTAGAGGTACCATCAGCAGTCTGAATGCTCTCCGGCGTCGGTAGGTAAAAATAGTCCTGGAACTCACTGCGGGACCCCGTGACATGACGAGATGCCCAGAGTCCATAATCCAACCTGGCTGATGGACAGATGCAAGAGCACGCGTAGGTAAACCTGTGCTGGTTTGGGAAAAGCAAGTGATGTGATCCTCCGAGGTAGATGACGCCCCAGGAGTGACTTGACTGTCGTCTGAACCCAGCTTCGTGCCTCGTAACCTCGCAAGGAACTCCCTCTCAAGAGGGGTTATTTCAGCCAGTTGGTTTTCTCCCCCTTCTTCCACCAGATTTGCTTTGTGTCCTCCAAAATAATTTTCCTTTCTACCAGCATATCCGCCTCTACCACCACGACGTCCTCCACGGCCCCGTCCGCGATCACTCGACTGACTTCGCAGGGGTTTAGAACAAAATCTGATGTAATTCCCTGAGTCACCACAGTTGTGACAGACACCGCCCACAGAGGGAGGCTGATTGAATGCGGCAAGGGCAGACTTATCAACAACAACTTGCTCCCCCTGGAAGTAGCCCTTGTTGGGCATCAACTTCAATCGAGCTTCTTCTTGCGCCATGGCAACTATGGCTTCTTCCAAGGATGGAAGCTGGGTTTGTGCCAGAAGAACATTCCTTCTCAGTTCAAACACAGGATTGAGCCCCTTCAAAAACTTCATCATCCGCTTACGCAAAATATAATCCAGGAACATCTGAAAATATTTCGCAAATGCTGGTTCGACATGTGCATCTTCCATCCCAAGAGGATCATAGTGATCCAGATCAGACCAGTAATTCTTCAACAGAGCTGCGTACTCAGAGATGGTATGTTCGTCTTGTGCCACCCTATCGAGTTCATCCTGCAGTTGGAAGACCCGCATAGGGTTGCCCGAGCCTGAGTACATATCCTTCAAAGTCCGCCATATATCAGCAGCAGCCTCCATCGCCTCTACATTGTCCGACACCTGGTCGGTCAATGAGGTTGTCAATCACCCAGCCACTACGTTGTTGACAATCTCCCAAACCGTAAACTCCTTTGAGGAGGGGTCGATTGGTGCCTTGGTTTGGCCTTAACATAGCCAACCAAGCCACGTCCCTTCAGCGTCCGCATCGCCTGCCGCGACCACTTCAAGTAGTTGGACGTTCCTTCCAACTTTGTCGCCAGCTTGTCCAATTTTTCCATTTTGTAGGGTGACGAATCCACATCAGTATGGGTCACACGTGGGGTCGCCTCGGTTAATCTCTTTGATAAGATATCGTCAACCAAGGCCTTCATCTCTTCTGCCGTCAGTATACCACCGATTGAATCCATGGCGTCTTCAACTGTGATTCGTCGTCTTCGTCGTCGTCAAAGTCTTCAACAGAGACTTGACGAATGCGCTGTGAACTTGGCCAACACCGGCGCACGCATGTAGATCCCGATATAAAAATCGGGGATGGAAAACAAATACAACATTTGATAATTTCAGACGACAGAATCTAGGAACAGATGATGCTGTTGGCCCATTGGTCATGGTCAAACCTGATTTTAATAATTGATCAAACTCTGTCTCGATATAAATACAAGTCAATTCAGATGTTTACCTACGACGCTTTGGACACTGCTCAACGATGGATATCTACGATGTTCAAGACTGAAGCTGTTTGCCACTCCAAATGTATTTTCGTCAAAGCAATGTAATTTTTTATTTTATTGAGTCTAGGAATACATTGTACACCAAGTCGTACTGGCAAATAGGCTGTTCAGAATCGTTTTTCAAAATCACCCTTTCCTTTTAAAAATGACATATGTTTTGAAAAACATCCTTTTTACAAAAAGCTTCTGAAGGACTTTTCAAAAAGCCAAATTGATTTTTCTCAAAAATGAACTGGCAGAACTCGGCCCGAGTTCGGCCAAGATGAACGTTAGTGAATGTTTGATTTTGAACTTGGTCACCCTTCAGTTGTGGTTTGTTACAAAGAGTTCTGTCCGAATTCTGCCCGAATTCTGTCAGAGTTCTGTCTTTGGAAAAACTATAAATATAGAAGGATTTCGATCATTTCAAATCACCAATTCACTTTCAATCTCTTCTCTTCTAAAGCTTACATTTTCTCCAAAGAGTTCTCAAAAGCTTACATTTTTAAATCCCAAGCCAGTTACAATCCTCTAGTCGATTTGCCAGTGCGGTAAGTTTCAGAGCGGTTGTAATCAGAGGCTTGATTGAAGAAACAACTCTTCACAATTAAAGTTGGTCGAGTTTTTCGTATCAAAGCTCGCGTCTGTAGAAGTTGTAAGGACTTCGTATGAAAACTTGCAGGATTTTCCAATAGTGGATTCAACTGGAAGCTAGAGTTCTTCCGACTGGACTAGTCCTCACAAGAGGAAAACCAGTATAAATCTCGGTGTTTGCGTTTGCCTTCTGATTACTTTTTATTTCTGTCATTTACTTTGTGATTATTTTTTATATCTGTGATCTAACTGCTAACAAGATTTTTAATTAGCAATATTCTGCTGCCTACTCTATTCACCCCCCTCTAGAGTATTCTGCTTTACGATTTCGTTCCTACAATTGGTATCAGAGCAGGCTCTCCATCTAGAGGTATTATATTCTGATCCCAATTGTTCCTACAATTGGTATCAGAGCGGATTATACAGGTAAAGCAAGATAAAATTGCAGTTATATTCAATTTTTGTATAGATCACAGTATTACACATGGCAACTGTGAAATTCACAAGTGAAGGCCAAGCCACAAACAGACCTCCACTGTTTGACGGCACAAAATACACTTATTGGAAAATACGTATGAGTTTCTTTCTGAAATCTCTTGATTTTGACTTATGGTCTGTAGTTATTGATGGCTATAAAAAGCCCCCTCGTATTAATGTTGATGGTGTTTTAGTTAAAAAAACCCCATAACAAATATACAGAGGAAGAAAATAAAAAGGCCAGTCTTGACGCACGCGCTATTAACGCTTTATTTTGTGCTTTAGACAGAACTGAATTCAACATGGTGTCTACTTGCACAACATCGAACGAAGTGTGGAAACTTCTCGAAGTAACCCACGAAGGAACAACACAAGTCAAGGAGTCAAAGATCAGCAGACTTACTCAGGAGTACGAGGCGTTCAAAATGAAGCCAAGTGAATCAGTCACTCAGATGTTTACAAGATTCTTGGATATTGTAAATCCTCTGTCTTCACTAGGCAAGGATTACAGTAACCATGAGAAGATTCGCAAACTTCTACGAGCCCTTACAAAGAACTGGATTCCAAAGGCTACTGCAATAATTGAAGGGAACGACCTCTCAACAATGTCTCTAGAAACACTCATGGGTAAGCTACTTATTCACGAGTTAGAACTTCAAGACTTTGAAGATGCTACACCAAAGGAGAAGTCAGAGAAGACGATCGCTCTCAAGGCTCATCATAGAAGAACCATCGAAGATGATTCTGACGACAGTGACTCCGACTCTGAAGATCAAGCTCTTCTGGTAAGAAAATTCAAGAAGTTCATGAGATTTAACAGGAGAACAAAAGACAGCAAAGACAACAACAACAACGAGGAAGATCCCATTTGCTACGGATGCAAGAAGAAAGGACACATGAAGAAAGATTGTCCCTCAGCATCATCATCAAAGAAAAACAGAAAATATGACAAAGGCTACCAGAAGAAATCTATATCAAGAAAGTACGCCAACACAAGCATATGACATGAAAGTGAAGCCAGCGACTCAGAAGATGAACAATCAGATGACGCTGCAAATGTGTGCTTGATGGCTTGCGATCAGGTGGGACGCCCTTCACATGCTAGGAGCAAATGGATCCTCGACAGCGGTTGCTCACGGCACATGACCGGTGACGTTTCATTATTCGCAACACTGTCGAAGAGGAATAAAGAAGGATACGTCTCCATCAGTAATAATTTAAGATGGTACATAATCGGTATCGGTGACATTGGTAAGGCTTCCTATCCAGTGATTAAAGATGTTTGTCTAGTTACCGAGTTAAAACATAATCTGCTCAGCATAAGCCATTTAGCTGATCACGGTTATGGTATTAACTTCGTAAAACATAAATGTACTATAGTTGATAGTTCAACTGGTAGTACTATATTTGAAGGTATTAGGGAAGACAATATATATGTTTTCTATTTGTTGGAAGATGCTAACAAAGCAGGTAGATGTTTGATGGCCAAAAGCGTTGAAAGTCAACTATGGCATATGAGACTCGGTCATACAAACATGGATACAATTTCAAGACTATCTACAAAGAAGTTGGTACGCGGCTTACCGGATATTTCTTTCAAGAAGGATACGGTATGTAGTGAATGTGAAAAGAACAAAGCTACCAAATCCGCATTCAAATCCAAGAACGCTGTAAGTACCACTAGACCTTTACAACTGTTGCATATGGACTTATTTGGACCAAGTAGAATTGCTAGTCAAGGTGGTAAGTTATATGCATTTGTCATTGTAGATGATTTTTCTAGATATACATAGGTTTTTTTCTTGCACGCAAGAACGATGCATTATTAGAATTCGTCACCTTTTGCAAGAAAGTACAGAATGAAAAAGGGTTCATGATTACTCGTATTCGTAGTGATCATGGCAGCGAATTTGAGAATGCAGAATTCAAGCAATTTTATGACACACACGGTTATTTGCATGAATTCTCTTGTCCTAGGACTCCGCAACAAAATGGAGTTGTGGAACGTAAGAACAGAACTCTATCTGAAATGGCTAGAGTAATGTTAAACCAGTTTAGTCTACCTAGATACTTATGGGCTGAAGCTGTAAATACATCATGCTATATTCTCAATAGGGTTCTAATTCGACCTATATCGAAGAAGACTCCCTATGAACTATGGTTTGATAGAACACCAAATGTTTCTTATTTTAAAATCTTTGGTTGTAAATATTTTATTCTTAATACTAAAGATAATTTGAGTAAATTTGATGAAAATGCCGATGAAGGTATATTTTTAGGTTATAAGCAAAGGATACAAAGTCTTCAACAAAAGATGATCATCGAAGAATCTATCAATTTCAAGTCTGATGAGCTAAATCAACACTTAGACGATGATGACAATGAAGACATAATCACACCAAGTACAGCTACTGCAAAACCTTCACACAAAGATGCAGAACCATCACATCAGGCATCAGATGAACCTCCAAGCAAAGAAGCCGGAACTAGCAATCTTGAGACTACACCAAAAGAGATGAGATTCTTGGCTAATCATCCAAAGGACTTGGTAATTGGTGAGATTACCAAGGTTGTAAGTACTCGTTCCTCGAATAAAGATATAACTTCTTGTGTTGCTTTTGTTTTGCAGTTTGAACCCAAAAATATTGATGAAGCATGTAGTGATAATTTTTGGTTAGATGCTATGCAAGAGGAATTAAACCAATTCGAACGAAATCAAGTTTGGAAACTTGTTCCCAAGTCCATTGATCATCCGGTCATTGGCACCCGATGGGTATTCCGAAATAAATTAAACGAGAATGGTTTAGTGACTCGTAATAAGACTCGACTCGTAGCTCAAGGATACAATCAAGAAGAAGGTATCGACTACGATGAAACTTATGCCCCAGTTGCGAGATTAGAATCCATTCGCATGTTATGTGCATTTGCATGTTTTCATAATTTTTAGTTATTTCAAATGGATGTCAAAAGCGCATTTTTAAATGGTTTTATAAAAGAAAAAGTTTATGTAGCTCAACCTTCCGGTTTTACTGATTTCAAATTTTCTGAATATGTTTTCAAGTTAAAGAAAGCCTTATACGGTTTGAAACAAGCCCCTCGTGCTTGGTACGATCGTCTAAGCTCTTTTCTACTTGATAACGGTTTTTCAAAAGAAAAGGTTGACACTACATTATTTATAAAAATTTTGAATAATAATATTCTTTTGATTCAAGTCTATGTAGATGATATTATTTTTGGATCTACTGATGAATCTCTTTGTCAAGAATTTTCAAAGTGTATGCAGAATAAGTTTGAGATGAGCATGATGGGAGAGCTAAAATTCTTTCTCGGACTGCAAATCAAACAAACCAACAATGGGACGTTCATAAATCAAGCGAAGTACACAAAGGATCTGTTAAAGAAGTTTGACATGGAAGCAGCAAAGCTACTTAGCACTCCAATGGCGACCTCAACCAAGCTTGATATTGATGAACAAGGCAAAACCGTCGACATACGTAAGTATCGAGGTATGATCGGTAGCTTACTGTATTTAACTGCTAGTCGACCAGACATTATGTTTAGTGTTTGCTTATGTGCACGTTTTCAAGCTAATCCTAAGGAATCACATCTGTGCGCAGTTAAGCGTATCTTCCGATACCTTAAAGGTACTTCTTCTGTCGGTTTATGGTATCCCAAAACCACAATATTTGACCTAACCGGTTATTCTGATGCTGATTTTGCCGGATGCAAAGTAGATAGAAAAAGTACCAGCGGCACATGTTATTTCCTAGGAAAAGCTCTAGTCTCTTGGTTTAGTAAAAAATAAAATTCTGTTGCATTATCAACAACCGAGGCTGAGTATATCGCCGCAGGACGTTGTTGTGCACAAATTTTGTGGATAAAACAAACTTTAGAAGACTATGGATTACTTTTTACACACATACCCATTTTCTGTGACAACACTAGTTCTATTAATTTTACTACGAATCCAGTATGTCACTCTCGTACTAAACATATCGAGATTCAACATCACTTTCTTAGAGATCATCAACAAAATGGAGATATAGACCTTGTATACATAGACACTCAGAATCAATTAGCTGACATACTCACAAAATCTCTAGCGGAAGATCGTTTCAATTATTTACGTCGAGAATTAAGGATTTTAGATATCAATAATATTAATTAATTTTGTTTTATTAATTAATTTATTCGATACTCAAAAACTGTTTTCGAGACAAGCTTAAAAAGAGTCTGTCTGTCACCACGACTACGGTCGAAGAGAAGCGGTACTTAAGAGTTACCCGGTGAACCTCCGTTAGCTGGGACATTACTCCTACAGCTAATCTGAGACAGATGCTGAGTAAAGAATATTAATTTATAAAATAATATTAATTATATTATTTTGAGATTTAAAATTACTAAACTCTGAATTAAACATTTGAAACGAATTAATGAAAAAGATGTGGCCTCATTGTTATTTTTTTACACATATATAGCCAGGCAACCCTTGGCGAATTCGGCCCGAGTTCGATCCGAATTCGGCCCGAGTTCGGTCCGAATTCGGCCAAAGTTCGGCTGGGTATATATATGTACCAGCCAGAACCCGAGGTTTCCATCTTCTTCATTTTTTCAAACTACATCAAACAGCAGCAGCAGCGCCCCAAAACCCTAGCTCTTCTCCACCTTTGTTCTTCTAATCCACGTGGAGATCTTCGTCCAAACTTTGGATTCGTTCGGAGAATTTCGTCCTCTACAACATATCCAATTATTGGAAGGTATAATTTCTTCTCTCCTCCACTTTCAAATTCTTAGGATTTCTAGAATTTTTGGAAAAGAATGCCTAAGTTCAATCCCTTCAAGAGGAAGAAGACCAATGCCAGTGAAGAGGCATCGTCTTCGGATCCGCATACGGATTCCCTCTTTTCTCCGGTCCAATCGGATGACGGTGCATCGGACGAGTTTTACTTCAAAACTTTCGACCAAGCTTTATTATGGTATGCCGATTTCATTATATGTACTATCTGTACAGGATCACCGATTAAATGGACTTCTTTCTGACCACCGTCCTTACTTTGAGGCATTAGGGTTACAACACTTTGTTACCTTACAATTTTCTATTGCTACTAATGCCATTAGATTATTCTATTGTAATTTCGTGTTAGACACTTTCACCGCGAGAACACGTGTCGGAGGGATCGATATCGAATTCACTGATGAAACGTTAGCGGAAATCCTTGCTTTTCCAAACGAAGGTGCCCCGCTCGATGACATCACTGATTTTGATTTTCCCGATGGTACGACTCTCGTTAGTTTCAAGAATGAGCTTTGTGCGCCCGCACGTGCTCGTCTTGGAAAGTTCAAGACTAATAACTTGAACTTGTTTAACTACGAATTACATCGCATCATCTATTCCACTTTACTTCAAAAATCCACTTCCAAAGATGATGTCACTGTACTTGAGCTCTCTGCTCTATATCACATTCTTAAGGGGATTCCTTTTTTTGCCCTAAGACTATTATTCAGATGATGGGTAGATGTCGCGGAAGAGACCGCAACCTCTCTTATGCGATGATCATCCCATGCATCTTTCAGAGATTTGACATTGACCTATCCACTTGTGCTGTTGACCCTGAGCCCAAGTTCCTCAAACTCTCTCGTCGCAGCATTGCCACTGTTCCTGTAACACCCATATTCTGAATACGTATTTTGTCAAGCTTGCATGTATTTCAGACCTGTATTTATTTTCTCGGATTTTGGCATGTACTTGTAATTGGCTTGACTTGCAGATTTTGGTTCTCGTAATTGGGTTTTACCTGACTTGGTTTTATTTTGTGGAGGAGAATTGGTTTGATTTGGTTTAGTTTGGTTTAACATGCATTGGAACACCTTAGCCTATGTTCAACCCTCATTCCACCACAACCCACCCTCTTTATTAAAACTCCACCTAATTTTCTCTCTCCTTCATAATTCTCTCATTTATTTCTCCATCTTCTTCTTCTTCCTTCCTCTACACAACACCAACACCCATAGGCAAGTGCACCTTGCCACCACATGAGAACCACATTTTATTTGTTCATTAGCTAGATTAGGCCATGGTGATCAACATTAGTGCTTGACATTTTGTGATTTGGAGTCTCCATTGTTTTAGATCTAGGTTTTAACTATTTTCGGATTTACATGGTTTTGATCTATTTTGGTTGGATTTTTGTGGGTTTTGATGCTTCCATGTGGAAGAGAATTTAATTTTACTCAAGTTAGACCTTTGAAAATCTAGATTTGGCTTTGATTTGGCAAAGATATGAAGATTTAAATTCTTGGTGTTCTTGGTGTTCTTCTCGGCCTGGAGTAGCAGACTGCAGCCTGCGCATCCCCTCTCGGCCTGTGCTCTTTAGCGCAGCGCCGACCGCGCTGCTTGCCCCTTGGCGAATTGCGCTCAGCCCCCTGCGCAGCTCACCCCTGCGCGGTTGGCTCCCGCGCAATCTAACCCCTGCGCAGTTCATTCCTGCGCCAACCATTCCTGCGCAGTTCATTCCTGCGCCAACCATTCTTGCGCCATCCACTCCTGCGCAACCCGACCGCAGGGACCCTTGCACAATCTGTCCAATCATGGAGATTTGGTTTTATTTTTCCTTAAGCTTGGCTCTTCTTTAGCCCTGTATATTGATATTTTATTAGATATTTTACGCCCATTTTATATCCTTACGCCTTTTGTCATGAACTTGATTTTACTTAATATGTTTGGAATGACTATTGTGCATGGCATGGTATGACAAGGAACTAGCATAACACGACAGTGACCCGTAGTGGTGCACTCCTGACATGACCAACCTGACATGATAGTGGCCCGTCGTGGCGCACTCCTGACAAGTACCCTGACGTAATTTATCTTGATAACTTGATAGTGGCCCGTGGCGGCGCACTCCTGACTTGACTTGACTTGTAACTTGTAACTTGACTCGTATAATCAACTTGATACCGTAGGTGTTCCTGCTTGCTTGCTTGTGCAATCCACTTGTCTTGTCTTGCATCATGTCTAGGACGTGACTCCCTGGTTCCCACGGTCAGGGATTCATACTGAATATGGATTAGGCTAATGACTAGATCAAACTATAGTTCATGGAGAATTTCCAGTCACAGGCAATCTCGTTATCTGGGCGCTCTTAATTGGACTTGTAGCTTGCCGACGAGTAGAGCACATTTCCAGCGCACTGTCATGTGTTGCACCCTCTAAGTCACCTAAGGGTATATCGTCTCCGGGGCGATGTACCCAACCTTACTCTCAACCCGCGGAAGGATAACTGGATGGTCTGCAGGGCTTGGGACTGGGAATTTCTCACTTGCATCTTGTTAGTAATTAAGGCTTGTGATAACCCTAGTTAGTTAAGTAGTAAGCCGTAGTAATTGCTTGGCCGCTTATGAATGGATGATGTCCAGCCCTGTCTAAGTCTTGTCTAGTCCCTGTACCCTGGTACTCCTGAACATGATTGTTTTACTTGCTTTAACAATAATTGGGTAGGGACAAGGAGATATTCAGGCGAAAGGTTACAACCCCGGTCCTTGTTTGGTTTACGGGTTGTAACCTGGTTTCCAGAATGGTTCCACGTCCCTAGTCGTTTATTGTCCTGACGTGCTCTTTATTACTTATACTTTTATTTCATTTCTTATGTTCTGATATGCTGGCTTTTGTTCTTATTTTGTGGCCTCCTTTGTGGCACTTACTCTTTCTGGGGTTTGACCCAGCTGGTTTTGTGTGGCCAGATTTCGGAGCAGCTCCCGAGGATCTTCCGAACCTCCAGCCCGATGGTGGCGACTAGAAGGAACCCGGGCTACGAGTGGGTTTTCTATTTTGTTTCGCTCACTCTATTGTAAAGTTATTCTTTTGAGGCGTTTAGCCGACGAGCACCTGTTAGCTCGATGCACTTTTACTTACTGTCTGCCTACGGACTGTAAACATGATTAACAAATCCTAGGGTTGATCATGTATGACTTAACTCTTGCTAGTCCTAGCATTTTGTACGACTAGCTTCATGATCAGCGGATATGTAATATTTGGGATGCCTTTTATTGTATATTTGGTGGTCAAACATCTTGTAATTATATTATTTGCTTGAGATTGAGACATTAGACTTGACCTTAAGAGACTGATGGCTTGTAGATAAACTCTCATATATCTAGACAGCCGTGACCGTATGGTGAGATGGATTCCATTTCATTATACGTAGCTGGCTATGTCTGCCCCCGCTCTCCAGTATTCTGGTTCTGGGGCGTGACAGTTCCTCCACCTACTGCACCTACTCCCACAGCACCTGGTCCTCCTCAGTCCTACCCTATGACATTTGAGGGTATTCATCAGCACCTTTCAGATCTGCAGTCATTCTATGTTGACACTTCCAGGGAATGTGAGTTCCGTGACGTGATCGGTTCCAGACTATTGCCAACTCTTCGCCGATCTGAGATTTGCGCAGACGGGTCACTCAGCTAGCTCTCTACCTCGCGACGCTTCTGTTTCTGGATACCGCGTTGATGATGAGGCGGTCCACTTTCTGTTCCAGCCAGGGAACGCTTACGATTGGTATCGTACTTCTGGTGCCACTCCTCATACTTCTGGAGCTGGTCCATCTGGACATGCTGGTGCTGCAGCCGATGACGATGATGATGAGGATGATGACTTTGAGATGTTATTCTTATTAAGACTGATATTTTGTCTTATGTTTACTTGAAAATGCTCCGACATTCCAAGATATTATCAGCACTCTTTATTTTAGTTATTTTCTGTGACTCATCATAGACATGTTTTTTTTATGCCTCAGTTTGGCATATATTTCACTTAGTTTCTTATTCAGCATTTTATTTGTTTCAGCTTTATTATAGCATTATCTCTCTTTTTATGCTTCCATATAAACTGCCTGTGACAAATACCATGCCTGTGTTGTTTATACAATATCTTTTTTAACTGTCTATACCATGCCTGTGATGAATGTTTTTTTTATATATTTCTTGTGTTTCTTCACTGTTGGTTACTTATGCATTTATTGCGGGGGAGCTTTCTCTTTTGCAATTATTTTGCTAAGTGACAACGGGGGAGAAATAGGATCTAACATCTTCATGAATGCAGGTAATGAACAATTTTTGTTTTCTCTGGTATTACACATTTTTGAATTGTCCATACTTAGATGTTATATCGGCAGGTTTGTCAATTATCAAAATGGGGAAGATTGTTGGCCCATTGGTCATGGTCAAACCTGATTTTAATAATTGATCAAACTCTGTCTCGATATAAATGCAAGTCAATTCAGATGTTTACCTACGACGTTTTGGACACTGCTCAATGATGGATATCTACGATGTTCAAGACTGAAGCTGTTTGTCACTCCAAATGTATTTCTGTCAAAGCAATGTAATTTTTCATTTTATTGAGTCTAGGAATACATTGTACACCAAGTCGTACTGGCAAATAGGCTGTCCGGAATCGTTTTTCAAAATCACCCTTTCCTTTTAAAAATGACCTATGTTTTGAAAAACATCATTTTTACAAAAAGCTTCTGAAGGACTATTCAAAAAGCCAAATTAATTTTTCTCAAAAATGAACTGGCAGAACCCTAGCAGAACTCGGCCCGAGTTCGGCCAGAGTTCGGCCAAGATGAACGTTAGTGAACGTTTGATTTTGAACTTGGTCACCCTTCAGTTGCGATTTGTTACAAAGAGTTCTGTTCGAATTCTGTCCGAATTCTGTCAGAGTTCTGTCTTTGGAAAAACTATAAATAGAGAAGGATTTCGATCATTTCAAATCACCAATTCACTTTCAATCTCTTCTCTTCTAAAGCTTACATTTTCTCCAAAGAGTTCTCAAAAGCTTACATTTTCAAATCCCAAGCCAGTTACAATCCTCTAGTCGATTTGCCAGTGCAGTAACGGTCTAGAAGTTTCAGAGCGGTTGTAATCAGAGGCTTGATTGAAGAAACAACTCTTCACAATTGAAGTTGGTCGAGTTCTTCGTATCAAAGCTCGCGTCTGTAGAAGTTGCAAGGACTTCGTATGAAAACTTGCGGGATTTTCCAATAGTGGATTCAACTGGAAGCTAGAGTTCTTCCGACTGGACTAGTCCTCACAAGAGGAAAACCAATATAATCTCGGTGTTTGCGTTTGCCTTCTGATCACTTTTTATTTCTGTCATTTACTTTGTGATTATTTTTTATATCTGTGATCTAACTGCTAACAAGATTTTTTAATTAGCAATATTCTGCTGCCTACGCTCTATTCACCCTCCCTCTAGAGTATTCTCTTTAACGATTTCGTTCCTACAGATCAAATAAAGTATTTGACTTTCAGCTGTCTTCGAAATACGCCCCCTTTTTTCTTTTTTGTTTTTCCTTTTTTTCTCTCTTTTTTTTCTCCTCTTTTTTTTTGAAAAGATGGCTGGGTTGGGGTTTGGATGGGGATGGACGACTATGGTTAGGGTTAGGGTTTGGGATGGGCGGCTAGGGTTAGGATTAGCATGTGCGAGGGGGGGGGGTAGCAGCAGGTGGGTGTAGCAGCAGGGGTTCGGCCAGGGGGTGGGGTAGCAGCAGTGGGGTGCAGCATTGGGTGGTTCGGCCGGGGGGTCGACA
>JANAVB010007565.1:0-64443 GCA_029216955.1 Iris pallida
TAAAATTAGGGATTGTGTCCTCCTTGGATTTAATTTACACAAAGAAGAGATTTGAGAGAACGAGCTTTTGTAGGCTTCCTTAATGTACCATTCTCCGTCCTAAATGTACCATTCTCCGTCCATTCGCCGTATTAAAAGCAAAGAGAAAGGCCATATTCCTTCTTGAAAGCAAAAAGAATGGCCATTCTCCGTCCATTCGCCGTATTCACCGTCCATTCGCCGTATTAAAGCAAAGAGAATGGCCATTCGCCGTATTCTCCGTCCATTCTCCGTCCTAAATGTACCATTCTCCGTCCATTCGCCGTATTAAAAGCAAAGAGAAAGGTCATTATCCGTCCATTGGCCGTATTCACCGTCCGTTCGCCATATTAAAAGCAAAAAGAATGGCCATTCTCCGTCCATTCGCCGTATTCACCGTCCATTCGCCATATTAAAAGCAAAGAGAATGGCCATTCGCCGTATTCTCCGTCCTAAATGTACCATTCTCCGTCCTAAATGTACCATTCTAAGTGTTAAAAGCAAAGAGAATGGCCATTTTTTGTCCAAAAAAATATTCTCCTCGAAAATATTATCTTTAGAAAAGTTAAAAAATAATCCGCCCGACCTCAGAAGTAGGTTTCCTCAGTTCACCACCACCACCATGACATGTAGCTTTATTAACAAAATATTAAATTGTTAAATGAAAAATAAAATTTCAGACAATGGCATGGGCAGTAAAATTTTAGCGGCGCCGCTGGTACTTCTCCTTGTTCGAGGAGGTCTCGACGACGTCCGACGCGAAGCGGACCGATTCTTCTCGGCGCAGCTGGTACTCCTCGTTGTTCTAGGGGTGCTCGACGACGTTCGACGCGATCCGAACCGTTTCTTATTTCCTTCTTCATCTCCGTTTCTCTTTCCACCACCACCAGCACCACCACGACTACCATGGCCTGTAACCCAAAAAAAAAAGGTTCAGATTAAATTGGATGGAATTTTGAGAGAGTAAATATGAGTTAATTTAGGGTGTTCATTGAAAAAATTAAAGTGAAGAATGACCTGCTAAAGCAAGTTACCAACAGGTCAGAAGTCTAAATCAGCATTAAATGATGTCTCCTGTATTATTTTATCTGAATTAAACCTGAACCGTTGGATTAAAATCCAACGGTCCAAATTTTGGATGTATCGATACATCCATTTCCAGCGGATGTATTGTAGAATTTTCCTATATATATATATATATATATATATATATATATATATATATATATATATATATATATATATATATATATATATATAAAATATATAAAGTGTATATATTTTTATATATATACACTTTATATATATATATATATATATATATATATATATATATATATATATATATATATATATATATATATATTTTTTTTTTACACTTTATATATATATATATTTTTTACACTTTATATATATATATATATATATATATATATAATATATATAATATAATATAATAGGAAATGGGTTTGCTGGGTGGAGCGCTGCTCCCCACTCCCGCTGGGTGGAGCGCCGCTCCCCTCTCCGCCGGGTGGGTCGGCTGGCCGGTCGTCCTTGGCCCGGCCGCCCACCTTTGCCTCCTCCTTCCCCTCGGAGGCCCCATCCTCTATCCCTCTTCTCGCCTACCAGGTCGGCCGTCCGTCGCTGGCCCCTCCAGCCGCGGGGAGCTCAGCCCCCAGCCGTCGGCCTGCTTGGGGTGCCAGACTTCCCATCCCCCGTCTGGATCTACCCTCCGTGGATCTTCCCTCCCCCGCCTCGGCGACGCTCCCGCCGCCGCAGCCCTCGGCAACGCCGAGCGCGACGCCAGATCCCGGTCCCCTCCCCCCCGGGTCTCCCCCCCTCCGGATGCTGCCTCGGTCGCCGCGCGCCCCTGACGCGGCCGCAGCCCCTCCCCCCGTTCCCCTCTTCCTCCGACGACCCTCCGTGGCTTCGACGGCGTCCGCATCGGCTCCTCCCTCTCCTCCGACTGTCGTCGTTCCCACGACGGCTTCGCTTTCGGCCCCCGCCGCCTGGGCCCACAGCGCCCCCTTCCTCTCGGTGGCGTCCTCTTTCGAAGCCTCCCGCTCCTCCGCGGCTACTTCCCCGGCCGCCCCCTCGTGGCCCAACGCCGCTCACTCTCTGTTGGGCACGCATCCCCCGACCGCTCCTGCTTCGAGGCCCTCAGCCCCCTCCGGCCGAGGAGGATCCCCCTCTCCGGCCTAGCGGTAGCTTCCCCGTCTCCTGCTTCAGTCCCCCTCTCGGCGACCCTCGCCGTCCAGGCTCCTCCCTCAACGGCAGCGACCCCCACCAGCGCGTGCATTGACGAGTTCCCCGCTCTCCGACGGTCCCTCCGCCGCATGCTGGCCCCTCGCCGGTGAGCGCCCGCGCCCTGTCCGGAGGTCGAGCTCCGCTCCCTCACCGTCGGTCGGTCGAGCCATTTCCGCTCCTCCCCTCTTCCCTTTTCCCCTCCCTCCCCCCTCCTCGTGCGCCGCCCAACCCGTCGGCCGCCGTCGTCTCGCCCGCCTTCGCGTGCCCACCGGGATGGTCTTGCCGGAGCCACCGGCTCCGATCTCCACGCGGGGGGGGGGGGGGCGAGGCTCCTCGAGCCGCGCGTGCCTCCCCTCTCGGGCAGAGCGCCCCTCATCGATCTGGGTGTCCGTCTCGGGCCACGTGCCCACTAACCCCCTCCTCGGTCCGCGTTTCAGTTCCCCCAACCCTTCGTTCGAACTGTTTTGAATTTTCGAACATTTGAATGTGGTCAATGTTTGACTTTCTGTCGGTCCAAAAAAATATATATATATTTTAGGCTCTCTCGTTAGGGCTACACCCTTATGTAGGAACTTGGGCTATCTTCCGGTTCCTCCCTCCTTTTTCCATTTTCAATGAAAGCTTTAGCCATTGTTTATATATATATATATATATATATATATATATATATATATATATATATATATATATATATATATATATATATATATATATATTTTTATATATATATATATTAAACTTGTTCTTGAACATTTTTCATAAATATTCTTGAACAAAATATATATATATATATATATATATATATATATATATATATATATATATATATATATATATATATATATATATATATATATATGAAAAATGTTCAAGAATATTTATGAAAAATGTTCAATAACAAGTTTAATATATATATATATATATATATATATATATATATATATATATATATATATATATATATATATATATATATATATATATATTAAACTTGTTCTTGAACATTTATGAAAAATGTTCAAGAACAAGTTATATATATATATATATATATATATATATATATATATATATATATATATATATATATATATATATATATATATATATATATATATTTTTCATAAATATTACATATATATACATATATATCAATGTTTAAAGTATCGGCCGTATCGGATCTGTATTTTGTTCAAGAATATTTATGAAAAATGTTCAAGAACAAGTTTAATATATATATATATATATATATATATATATATATATATATATATATATATATATATATATATATATATATTCAGAACATTTTTCATAAATATTATATATATATATATATATATATATATCAAGGTTTAAAGTATCGGCCGATACCGATACGTATCGGCTGTATCGGATCGGATTTGAAGGTGTCCGATCCGATACTCGCTTAAAAAATCGGTATCGGCCGATTCACAGTAAAAAGGTATGGTATCGGTTCGTATCGGCCGATACGAACCCGATACGGACCGATACGGTCCGATACGGACCGATACGAACTTACATAGGGCCAAATTCAGAAGGAAAAAAATAGAAAAAATAATTGAAATTGTAGCCATGAAAATTTCTTAATCAAGGATATCAAAATGCATATAAGTAAGATCAACAATTATGTAGAAAACCTAGAAATATCTCTATTAAATTTCCACCAAAATTCTCCAAACCATCCATGGCCGATAATCCCGCCGGCGCCGATCCTTCTGCCGGCGCTGATCCTTCCGCTGGAGCCGATTCTCCCGCCGGAGTTGATCCTCCCGCCGGAGTTGATCCTCCCGCCGGTTGTAGCTGCGCTCTCGTTTTTTTTCTTTGAGAACATTCGAGAGGAGAGAAATGAACGGCTGCTGCCTCTCTCTCCTCTCATATATATTAGAGTTAGGTTAGGGTTATGTATTGGGCCGGGTCTAAATACAATTTTGAGGCCCGCCAAAAAAAAAAATTTGTAGACCTGCTTGTTGAACAGATGATTCAAACAAGCCACCTAAGGAAACAAAGATTTATCCATCACTATTATAACCAAGTTGCAAAGAGTTTTTTGTGTTTGCTTTGAGCTACTTATATATTGAACTAAGACATTATATAACCATATATACTTCTAACCATATTTATTTGTTATATATGTATATTTTTAGTATCTTTTATAACATCTTTTTGCATGTATCTTTTTGATACATAACTAAACCTTTTATATGAGAATAATTTTAAATAATTATGTTAGAGTAATACTCATAAATCATATGGGAGGTCAGTGTAATTAACCCTTTTTATATAACTATGTTAGAGTAATTTTAAAATGTTTAACAATATTAATTATTTTACTACTACATTGGCAGGACCACGCCAAAAAGTCGTATGCCTGAGGAAATGAATGTTGGTTGGAGCATGCAAATGTATTACATTGGATTATGCAAAAAAAGGGCATGAATAATCAAATATAAACATGTAAATCTTGTCCCAATAAAATTGTCAGACGGCAATTGGATCGGAAGACTATATTTGAATAGATAGACTTTGTGTATATAACAGATGTATATTTGTGTACGAGGTTATTTTATCATGTTTGTTTCCGAAAATCTAACATGTATGATGTACTAAAGAGTAGAAACACTGCTAGTGGACTGAAGTGATCGTGTGCGTTTATGGGTTATAGTTTATGCTAGTTCACTGTGATTGAATATATTGATACTCGTCGAGTATATATATATATATATATATATATATATATATATATATATATATATATATATATATATATATATATATATATATATATATAAAGAGTGTATCCAACTTATTTATATATTTTATATCTTTATCTATATTTAACTTCTTATATGTATTTTAAATAAGTTGGATACACTCTTTATATATATATATATATATATATATATATATATATATATATATATATATATATATATATATATATATATATATATATTTCTTAAGTAGGAGTGTATCTAATGTTTGTATATTTGTTTATAAGATTATTTTATTTTTTATAAGTGAAATTTTTGTAACTTTCTTATGTATATACATCATTATTATATGTAACATTTTTTATAAGTACAATATTATTATATGTAATATTTAATTATTGTATGTAACATTTTTTTATTACTTATATAAAAAAAATTATAATATTTGTTGGATAACGTAATGACGCCAAAAGTTCGTGTGCGGAGGAGAAGGATGTTGATTATGAAACTAAATATCCAGGCAAATATTTGTATGATAATTGGTGTCAAGGGTCCATTGCAAGAATTTTTAACTATTAATAAAACTAAATATCCAGAAAAATATAATTTATTTACATAAATTTAGAAAAAAATATCTAGACAAATATAAATATTTTTTTATTTATAGAAATTTAAAAAAGATCTGAACAAATATAATTATATAATAATGGGTCTTGTGACTTTTGTCTCGTCCAGCCATTTGCATTGCTTCTAATCTCTTGTGCCTCACTTTTTGCTCCTTAATTCGTCAAAATTTAAACATGTAGTAATAAAACAATACAAGATTCAATTACTATGAATTAGTGACATTGTAAAAGTGAAACTAAAACATGGAAATGAAAAAAACTTGTAATCTTGTATATCGCAGGTAAACCAATCAGAAAGGATGACTATTATTTTATTTAATTATAATAAAAAATAAAAAATAATTAAATAATGCATAAATATGTTTAAAAAAATCATATTTTTTAATAATTATTTAATATTGTCGATACTCCCGATACCAAAAAATCCGATACTCCGATACTTCCGATACCGATACTCATACAAAATGTCAGATACCGATACTGATATTTTGAACCTTGATATATATATATATATATATATATATATATATATATATATATATATATATATATATATATATATATATTTTTTGAACCTTGATATATATATATATACAAAAATTATTTTTTTTTAAGAATATTTTCTAATTCCTATTCTATTCTGCTACACTGCTGGCCAGTTCTCACCGTGGCCGACACGATATCACTCCTCGCGCTGTCCTGCGTGTCCATATGCTCGTCGATATAATCTGTCTAAATCAGAATTCAATGCAACAGAATCAAACCAATATATATATATATATATATATATATATATATATATATATATATATATATATATAATATATATATATATACAAAAATTATTTTATTTTCAGAATATTTTCTAATTCCTATTCTATTCTGCTACACTGCTGGCCAGTTCTCACCGTGGCCGACACAATATCACTCCTCGCGCTGTCCTGCGTGTCCATATGCTCGTCGATATAATCTGTCTAAATCAGAATTCAATGCAACAGAATCAAACCAATATATATATATATATATATATATATATATATATATATATATATATATATATATATATATATATATATATATTAACACGAGACAAGATCCTGATTCCTATCGATTCTCATAAACAATTTCTAGGGTTTGAGAACACTGTGATACGATCAGACACGACCTGACACAGTCAGTGTAACTGACACGTTCCAAGTGTTTGTAATTGGATCACATGATCAACGATCACACATGAACCCTAGGAATAGATCAATAATTATTCTGATGGGAGGATCATACTCAACTCGGGAAGACAGTGTCTCGACGGATCTGAGCGTGTCGTCGTTACCGAGGATAGGGCTTCGCCGCTTAGGAGGAAGAGGAAACAAGGTTTGGTTTCCAATGAATATGTAAAGAGTGAAAGCCTCCACCGGCTAGTAAGAAGCCGTAGGTGGTTTCCATAAAACCGTGGGCTCAAACTGTGGGCGCCCTGGTTTATGGTAAGCGGTTTTAGTAAAATCGTGGGCTCAAAGCCGCGGTTTGGTTGGGTTTAGTTTGAATTCATATGGAAAAGAGGGAGAGACAGCCGGTCATAGGAGAATTAGGTTCTCCAAATATATAGAGTAATGAGTTGGGCTGAGTACAAAATAGACTGGTTATGGGCTGAAAGCTATGGGCCGAGCCCTAAGTCCTATAAGAAATTGGATTAAACCCAAGGCTGGAATAAATTCAGAGCCCAATTAATAATACTAAATAATATTAATACAAAGTTAATAATAATAATAATATGCTATAATTAATATTTGACTATACTAATATTTTAACTCTGAAATGATG
Organism: Iris pallida; assembly: GCA_029216955.1. Taxonomy (NCBI): domain Eukaryota; kingdom Viridiplantae; phylum Streptophyta; class Magnoliopsida; order Asparagales; family Iridaceae; genus Iris; species Iris pallida. The sequence continues at coordinate 7,442 of JANAVB010007565.1, forward strand.
TAATTTTTCCAATTTTATTAATTTGGAAAACAAGGGCTGACAGGAGACTTGCGTGCAAATACGTCTCCAAAGACATGCAGCGTATCATTGTCGGCAAAAAAGAATAATTCTCTATCCCATTTACAAACCCTGTCCTCTTTGTGACTCTTGGGTTGGGAACCTCGGGCAAGCATGTCCCCAAACAGAAATCTCGGCTTCGGGACAGCGTTCCCGTCATCTCCTAACATTTGTTGTCCACTTATGAGAGACGTCAAGGTGTCATGATGTTGTCTCGAGTTCACACTTTCACGGATCCCATGTTCATCATCGCAGCATAAGTGGAAATGCACGTGGGACAAATCTTCTTTAAAGCCAGATTCTTGGTCCAGGACGCTCAGCATTCTCCGGTGTGGGGTGTCATGAATCTCAACTGCCAAAGAAAAGAAAAATTGGAGTTAGTAAGTTTACTAGAAAAAGAAAATAAAATTACTAAAAAGCTCCTATCTCAGACGAGCGCCATATTCCAAAAGTAGGCGCTCACTATCTACCAAGCGCCTTCATCTCAAAACAGGCACTCGGTATCAATCAAGCGCCTCCTTCTAAAAGTAGGTGCTCACTATCTACCAAGTGCCTCCTTCTAAAAAGTAGGCGCTCAATATCTACCAAGCGTCTCCTTCTTAAAGCAGGCACTCAATATCAATCAAGCGCCTCCTTCTTAAAGCAGGCGCTCAGTGTCAACCAAGCGCCATCTCCTCAAAGTAGACGCTCAGTGTCAACTAAGCGCCCCTTCTCAAAGAAGGCGTTGATCATCAACAAATGTCGATTTTAGAACATGGTGCTCGTTCAGAGAGCGCCATTGCTCGGTCACATCAATTCGCACCCAACACTCAGTAAAGAGGTGGTGCACATGGTGCGTTTGCGCTTTTGAGCGCCACTCAAGCACTCCTCGAGGAGTGCGAATGGCGCTCCGCACAGATAATCATCTTTGTCCCCGAAGACTCACCCTCAAAGTCGAGTTCATCAACTACAGTCGGCGGCGCGGTGCGCGCAGCACGCCACGGAACAGTGCTCGACGGTGGCGCGGAAGAGCCCGCAATGACCTTCCCTTTCTCGACGATCGAGCTCTTGCGGGGTGCCATGTCGAAGTACGTCGTCGGAGAAGAGAAAGACGATCGGCTAAAAGTTCCAAAGTTCCGAAAAACCTAAAGGAGTGCATGATTTTCTCTCTCCACTCTCACTTCTATTTATGAGTGCGAAATTTGGAACTACATGGCACTTTCATAGGCGCACATTTTGCGAGAATCTAAACAACAAAGATTTTGTGTATTTATTGCGCCATTATTCAAAGTATTCCAAACGTTACAGGCGCTTGAAATGTTTAAAAACTTTGAAGGAAAACTTGTAGGTTTCAAAATATGATATGAACAAGAGGCGACACGCTTGGGAAGTGCCACAGAAACAGAAAGCGCCACTTAAAACTAGGAGCGCCTCATTTAACAAATATTTCACTTGCTGAGCGCCTCACTTGTCGAGCGCATCAGTTATCAAGAGTACCCTCGGAATACGCGTCGTGATAGCTTTATGTCACATCAGTAATTATGACTGTCAGAAGCGCACGACTCAAGGAGCACAGGGTTCAAAAAAGATCCGGGCGCCTCATTCCAAACATAGCGCTTGACAAGCATGGCACTCCTCACTCAGCAGCACCCCATAAATGAAGCGCATCTGCTTATGTGGCGCACTAATCCTATTTTTATACAGAATATGGCACACTAACCGAGTTTTTTGAAAATCGTACGTGCCACGTGGCCCACGATCAGGCGCCTTTTACTCAATAAAGCCATGTGTCTTCCTCTAAACATGGCGCCTATCATCTGAACATGGCGCTCCATACTCCAAACATGGTGCTCTTCATCCTAAACAGGACGCCACCCACCAAAACATAGCGCTTTCTAAAGACGGCGCTTCCTTCAGCAACTGCCTGGCGGTTACTTCTTGGCCCTATAAATAGAGCTCCATTTTGACCATTTTGAGGACGGTTCAGGTGCAGATTGCAGAGTACTCGAAATTTCAGATTTCCAAACTCTCTTTTCCAACGAGCCACACTCAAAGACGCAAGTTCTACTTCGTTAAATCGAAGCCAAGAATCGTCGATACTTCTAAACGGCCTTTGTCATGCCCCGCTCCCATATGAGCGATCGTCCTCGCTAAGGCGTGATGCCGCATGAGCCTAGATTGCGCTCACGCAAGGCAGGTTCTATAACGATCGATTACAGGCTAAACGACGGGGATCGTCGCACAGAAGTCCCAAGTAGAAACATTGAATAAAAAGCAGCAAAAATTTAAAGCAAAATACAAGTCATACAATTTACTCTTTTATTGATATTGAAATAAAGATTACAAAGGGCGCAAGCCAGATTATAAGTCTCTCAAGTTCATTCTTCTCACATTACAAGTCACTCTGCTCTCTCTTATCTCTCAATATAGTTCTTGAGCCAGCGGATGCTTCAAAGGGCGATGTCCATACATTATGTTCCGTATAAGTGCAGTCTTCAATGCGCTCGTACGCTTCGAAACACCAAGGAACTCCGAGCCTCGGAATATCCAAGTGAGCTCTGCCACGAGCAAGCAGGTACCTGTCACCTGCACATGAAACTGGTGGGGTGTCAGTACTCAACTGTACTGGTGGAGTGAGCTCATCGCCCACCCATACAAAACCAATACGTTCATTTACTTTGTGCAATTCAAGTCCCTTATGATTGTCTTTCTAGTTTGGTCTTAGAATCAGTTTTAGGACGTAGACATCTTGGTCTATTTTGTATCTCTAGACCATCATTGTGCCTTCGTACCGATGCCATCCTTATCCTTGCCTCTAGACCGTTATCGTGCTTACCACATCAATGTATCGACTCGTGCTTGTCTTATGGCCCATACTTTGGGATGCAACAACATGATTCGTGTCAATGACTTGGTTCTTGCTAGAACATCGAGGCCGTGCCTCGCGACTTAGCCTGACTTAACCAAACTTGCCTTACGGTCCTTCATGACTTAACTCGAAACGACTCAAGTCTAACTTATACAACTCTATGCCAACAACTCAACGCTTGATGCCACATCTCGTGCCTAAGCACATGTTCTTGCTATAGCCAAATCTTAGGCTTCTTAAAACTAGTGATGTACCCTTGCATACCATATTTATTTCATGCGTGTCGTGGTTGCACTTTCTTTGATTTGACTGACACCGTGCATGCGGATTGTCGCTAAGCATATCAACTTGACTATAGGAAAGGTCACTGGCAATTCAAGCCATCTTGGACATGTAGGTGGTGTAAGACGAGGCCCTTGCAGCTAAGGGTAGCTAGCCCTGCTCAAGTCCTTGAATCACCGACGGTGTATTATTGCCTGCCTACCTTGCTCCCCTCCTAGGTCGATACGGTCCTGTGGCCCCAGGTTTCCGAATCGAGGGTGCGAAACCTTGTCGACAAGTTGTCCATGATCACGCACCTACGAGAACTCCTAGACTCAACATAAATGCATGGCCTAGCCGTCACAATTTAGCTTCCTTAGCTTCGTTCCTTTTGCCTATCATACTTCTTTTGCAGAGCCAAAACCAGGGTTGCATCGGCGACTTACCTATAGCCCCGCCATGTTTCCTTTTCGGCGACTGACCTACAGTCCCGACTCTCAGCAACAGACCTACAATCTCGATATGCTTACAGTATTTCCATACTCTTATTGACTTAACTCATGAATGGCTATCAATTGCCTTCAAGCATAACTTGTACCAAACGTGTTCTTTATGTGCCAACAGACCGACCGTGGCTAACTGTCCACTAAACCAACCGTGGCTTGTGCTTTAAATCGACTTACGTTCTGCGTGACACTATCGTCCAAGCATTACACCAAAATGGACTATTTGCGACAGTTAGAGTTGTACAATAACGACGTACTAAAACTGTTGTTGCACTTTCAACGGATTGAAAATGCTTTTAACATAAAACCTATTTCACCGAAATACTATCTTAGAATTTGACGAATACAAACTGTTGTTTAACATTAAAATTATGTTGAAATTTTGGCTCCATAATATTTTATTGCAAGATTTTAGTGCTGCCTTTTACCAAAACCCGCGAACACCCTGCTCCCCCTTCCCAAAAATACTACGCTAAAACCTCTCTCAGAAGCTCTCCTTTCAAATTCCTTCCATTTTTTTCTTCTCTCAGAACACAACGCTGAAACCTTTTCCCAAAGCCGCTGCTGGAACCTTTTTCCAAAGCCGGCCGCTAGAACCACTGAGGTAATCCTCTCTTTCCTTCTTCTTTCCAAACTCCTCTGTTCGGATCTCCTTCGCACCCTTCCGCCATTGGAGCCGCTGCCCACACCATGCCGATGTGGTGGATGGAGGTGACAAGATCATCAACATCAAAGTTGCTGCTGTTCGGTCAGGGGAATTCCTTGTCGAGGAAGCGACTAAAGGGTTTTTTTTCTTGTTTATTTTCTAGGACATTGTCTTGTTTATTTCTAGGGTTCAGACTTGAAATTATTCACCATTTTTAGAATTTTCTCTTGTTTAGTTTCTAGGGTTTAGTTTTTTGTATTTTCTCAATCCATGAAATTATTCACCATCTTCTGGATCTCTCTTTATCTCTAGGTCACTAGTGGAAGGAGGGACTTCTAAAGCTTGGGTTTATCGATCCTCTACCAAAAAAAATTTAATCAATCGAGAGGTACAAGTTTAATTACAAAGCATATAACTCAATCTATTAGACAAGTTTTTGGAGGTACAAGTCTAATTTTGACACTGGCTTTTTGTAGTTAAATGACAAATACTAATAATAGGTCAGTTTACTCGTCTGCTTTTTAAACCTCAACAATGGTTGGCCTTCGATTAGGTCAAAACTTGAATAGATAGTTGATATCTATAAAGTTTGTGTTACTTTTGTGCACATGCTAAAAAGTTTTGGTTGTATGAGGGGGATATAATGATATATTAACCTACAGGTCGACAATAAGAATGTGTTGTTTCTGAAAAGAAATGTGTGGACATCTCAGGCAGATAGCTGTTTGCCTGTGCAGAAGAGTTATTTTGCAACTTGGGTGAAGAAATTATTCAACTATAAAGTTGAATTGGGTTGGCGACGGTGTGTTTAGTATATGATAACAGACGATAATATGCTGTTTTCAAAGGAATGTTGTCATTGCATCAGAACAAATTACTTAATCAAATTGTTGTGTAATATCAAATAATAGTTCGACTTGGTTATTGTCTGTCTTGATGCTTAGGAGTTCTACTGCAAAGATATTCATAATTCTGAATTTTTTTTCATAATCACCAAAGTTTGTAGATCTCAAATACTGCAATGGTTGTCTAAATTGTCACTTATGAGCTAGCCATGTGTGATGATATTTCCATATGACATGATGTCCTCATGAACCAGTTAAAACTATGATAATGGAGTAATTTATTTGGCAGTTCATATGACATTAAGTTAAATTAATTGGTATTGCTTTGTGTGGCTAGGGAAATCCTTTACAGTCCCTGGGACAAACAAGTAGTGAATCCTATGAGGTCCTCTCTACTGCAGCTACTGCTTGCGGAAACTATACTACACAGGGCTGACTGCAACTACCAAGGTAATACTAAAGTCAATATTGCAGATCCTGTTATTTGTATCAAACTGAGATGTCATTTTCTTTATTGGTATAACCAAGGTAATACTGAAGAACATACTTTAATAATTCTTTTAAGTTGCAATCCTAGGGATTATATGCTTCTGTTTTTGTGTTTTGAAGTTTCAAGTGTTTCTGATGTAAAATATATATCAAACATTTTGACATCTATCATTGCTCTACTTTTGCTTTTGCTGATCATATCTTAAATAGGTCAAAGCAAACATGGATGTATGTTAGTTTTAAGTAATGCTCATGAAGAATTTTGTATTGTAAATTTTTGAGCTCGTTGATGATTCCATTCAACAAGAAATAAGAAAGCCTATTGATCATGTTTGCTAACAGCCAGTCCAATTATCTTGAAAGTGAAATATGGAAAAATTGTTAGCAAATCTTGTTTTATATATATATATGAGTTTAGTGGTTATTTGGGTCGGTGCTATAGTATAAAAAATAGGTGCCAGTCATAGCTATCTGAAAATGTTTATACCCTGAATCAATATTGTGTCATTATATATATACATCAATATAAATTTGGATAGAAATGATTGTTTCCACATGAAACATGTTTGATTTATACCCTACCATGTTCGTGCCCACATGAAACATGTTTTATTCATTTTTTTATACTAATTATTGGTTTATTGATCCGACTTTAGTTCAAAGTTGATGTGATGCTTAAAATTGTTATTGCGGAATGCACATCCCGTACCAGTAATTTATAAAGACATTTTTTTTAATTTTTTCTGAAATTCCACACACACACTAAAGACAAAATTTTAAAAAGGCTTAACTTTCAACTTTTTTTATTCTCATTAGATTTAGCAAATATGAATGCTTAATATATGTATTTGTCTCCTTTTTATCTTGTAGGAAATTTTTTTTAAAAGGCTTATAGAAGAAGATCTTACCTATGAGAGAAAGATTTGGACAATGATGTTGTTGCAATGGTTTGTGGGATTCTAATTAATTTTCATATTTATTTATAATTTCTTATAGGTTCATAGTATATAATTACTTTCTCTTGTTCTTAAAATTGTTTAGGTATTGAGACGTGATGGTAAGGGTTATATACATGGAATGGGTGAAGGTGTTTCAAAGACAAAGATTTGTGCTTCATATGCAAATCAGGAGATTGCTCGTAGAGAAAAGCAAAAACTCAATGCTTTGCTAAATCGGATGGAGAATCTTGAACAACAATAGCTTCCCTGCAGGCTACAATATGTAACACTTCTAGATCAAGTCAATCTTCATCAGAGTTTCACACTCCTAGTCCTACTCAGGTGAGTAGAGCTAAATTGTCGACTTCTTTCTTTTTGTTCTACTTTAGATGTATTATGTTTTTAGGTTAAATTTTTTATAAGTTAGAATGAGTTAGTGACTGTTCTACGAGCTTTGATTTCTTGATTTTATTTTACTTATGGAGTGGTTCATTATGGAGTCATTGAGTTAGCATCCCTTTCTTGGTAGTGTCTGCATAAAGAGTTCTGTCAGGAGGATTTATTTTCAGGCCAAATTGCAATCATTTTTCATTTTAAGGGACTTGTTTCTAGAAGAACTCTATGAAGGGTTTAGTTGCTAACATCTGTGCCAAAAATATTATTGGAGAATGCATATGCTGAACTAGGAATTTTCTACTTGGGGGGTTTTGTTGCAGTGAGAGCCTTGAAAAAGCTCAATAAAGTGCTTGTTGTCACGCCTCGCTCTCGTAGGAGCGATCGTCCTCGCTAAGGCGTGATGCCGCACGAGCCTAGATAGCGCTCGTGCAAAGCAGTTTCATAACGGCCGATTACAGCGGCTGCGATGGGGTCGTCGCACATAAGTCCCAAGCAGAAACATTGAACATACAACAGAATTTAGAAGCAAAACACAAGTTATTCAAATGTTCTCTTTATTGATATTGAACAATAAGATTACAATAGGGCGCAAGGCCATGATTACAAGTCTCTCAAGCTCACTTTTCTTTCATTTTATAAGTCATTCTGCTCTCTCTCATCTCTCGATACAATGCTTGAGCCAGCGGATGCTTCGGAAGGCAATGTCCATACATTATGTCCCGTATAAGTCTTGACTTCCACGCGGCCGCACGCTTCGAATCGCTAAGGAACTTTGTGCCTCAACGCATCCAAGTGAGCTCCGTGCCACGAGCTTCTACCTGTACCTGTATATGAAAACTGTGTTGGTGTCAGTACTCAACTGTACTGGTGGAGTGAGCTCTTCGCCCACCCATACAAAACAGACACGTTCATTTTCTTTGTGCAGCTGAATTCCTTTTGATTGTCTTTGTAGTCTTTCTTTAGGATTAATTTTAAGACAACGATGCCTTGGCCTATACTTGGCAACGCAACGACAGGGTCGTGCGATACTCTATTCGTGTCTTCAATATATTCGATGCAGTGCCTCGCCGAGCAGAAACTTATGCAACTCGACCATGCCAAGACTTTTAATTCCTTCATGTGCCTCTAGACCATTCTCGTGCCAACAATGTCAAGGGGACGACTTGTGCTGGCCGTGCCAATACACTTGTTCGTGCCTTAAGATCGAGACCGTGCTTCCCAAGGATCAACCCAACTTAACAAACTTGCCTTACGACCCTTCCTGACTTAACTCGAGACGACGCCACATTCATGCCGAAGCACGTGTCCTTGCTATAGCCAAACTTGGCTCCAGAACGGTGTTGCAACTGTGCACATCTAACTCGTGCCGACTCAAGGTTAATGCTTGCAATAAGCATAACTTGTTAACCCAACTCGTAACCTGCTAGTACTCGACACAATCCAAAGGCATACACGCGGATAGCCTCTCTTGCCGACACATCTATATGAGTGGTCACTAGCAATGTCAAGCTATCCTGGATCTTTTGCATACGGTGACCATTCACGTAGCAAGGTACGAGCTCCCACCGAATAACCCACGTCCTATATTGTAATGGTTCACTTCAATCGAGTCATACCGTTGATGAAGGCCGTACAATATCTGTAATTCCTCCTAGGCCGACACATACCCGGCGCCCCGGGATCGCTCGAGGAATTTACCCTTGTACGCAAGTTGTCCAATGACCATGCAAGACTCAACTCGATCTATCAAGTCCTTCCTTAACCATGTGTGAGCCCTTAGCCCAATTTTTCTATTTATTTTTTTTAAATTTAATCTCTCCTCTAATATTCCCTTTTTGGTAATGAATGTAATTAAATAGTGAAAGGAGGATATTGGGCTTTGCAAATAGAAACTTCCTTAAGGGGTTTTTGTGTAAAAAACCTAATTCAAATTCAAAACCCAGCCACATCCTTCCCTTTGCTCGAATATAGAGTGGTTCGAAAGATCAAACCAAACAATTTCAAACCAAGATCGGCTCTTATCTACTCTCCCCATTGATTGCCTATATATATACTCGATCAAACCCCTCATCCCCAAAACCCTAATTGTCCTGCGCCCTCAAGTTCGAATTCGTGGAGGTCGGTGATCGGGAATTTTCTGTCGAGTAGGAGTGTTCGACTCTTTCAATCTGGTAATGTTCTTCCCACATAACAATGCCATGAGATTTCTGTTCAACTTGGTTAATTTCAACGGGTTTAAGTGGAGGGGTAGGTGTTTGTGTTAATTCCTAAATGAAATCCTAGATGGAGGTGTAGTGGTATGAGTTATGGATAACAATGGTTTCAGGATAGGGGTGGTATCAGACCCTTCCTGATACGGTCAGGTATCAGGAGCTATGGCATGGAGACAATCGTGAAGTAATGTCTTCAGAGAACCTCTTGCCTGTGTAAAGTTATTTTTCTGCACCCTCAGTAATTTAGCCTCTCTGTACCAAAAACTGATCGAAGGGGATTGAGTGTCAAATTAATTTAGAGGGGGTGGTGGATGTTACTTATTTTCAACTTGAACTTTTAAGGGAATTATGTGTTACTCAACCTTGGTTAAAATTTATCATCATGTTTCTTCTCATGCTTTTGGAAATCTGATTGATTCATAAACCCCTTCTGTTGGGAGGACTTGTTTTGTTGCTTTCAACTATGATGCTGCAACAAGGATAGATAGGTACGAGTAATACCTTATGTACAGAGAACAAGTTCTCTCAACAACAGTAATATGGGTTTGAGGAGAGATCTTGCTATTGTACTCGCTCTGTACAAGGAATAGACCATATTCTAATCAGCTCAAGAGGGTTATAAAATTAGAGAGAGCATGACTCCCTTCTATTTTACCAGACTACAAAAGCTTGTGTTGTACCTGCTGTAACTCTGTTTCACCAGATATCAAAAGCTTGTGTTTTACCTACTATTCAGTCCACTGTCTTGCCTATACAACCCATGATTATATATATGCAGTCCTTCATATTTAGAGTTTTAGTCTATTTGTATGATCAAAACCCCATCCTTGCACCTGGTTCTATCCATGTGAAGATTAGCCACACTTTCCTTTTACAACACCCTCCACTCTTAGAAGTTCTCGACTGATACTTGGGTATTCCTCACCTTAATAGTCCTTATTTGTTTTAAATCTTAATGTACAGTCCAATTTATATGTTTGGTTAGCTTTGCATATATATATGTGTGTGTGTGTGTGTGTGTGTGTGTGTGTCTTTGTATGCTAATTTAGATGCCTTTACTCATATAAGTTGAGTCCCTCATGCAACAGTCCACTATAAGACCTTTAGTCACCTACAGTGGTAGATACCAGTCCCCTTTGGTTAGTATCAGTTGAAACCACATCTGTATAATCTTCATATGTTCACCCTCATCCTAAGCTAGTGTTAAGCATTGTTTTGTCCATTACTTGCTTAGGCCAAACCACTGCAATCAATGCCAGGATATCTTGGTTTAGACCATTCCAAGTGAGAATGGTGTATTAGCTACTGGGTTGAGTAGATGGGGAAGTAAAGGAGTCTAGGAATCTTGTAGCAGTGCACACTAGAGCAAAATCCTTGACTGAACAGGAAGCCATGAGTACCCTTTGACCAACAGGTGATGAGGCAATCTGTGTACTGCAGGGGGCCGCAAAAGCACAGGTGGGAAGGGAATGGCCTAAGTGATAGCTTGTATCCTATAGAGGAGAATTAGTATATGTTGTATCAGATTACACAATAAAACATAGTTAGCAACACCTGAACATCTGGCACCTTAGACCAACCTGCCAGTAAATTATTGATACCACTACTGTTGTTCTTATCCTTCACCTGTATAGGCCATAAAGATGTACAAGTAGAAAAGGCATAAACTGAGAATTATATGTGTCCTTACCAACTGAAATGTGAGTCTCACACTCCTGTGTACAGGTGCCCTCTTTCAGCTTAACAAACCATATCAGCAATCAGTCAACACATCTCATACTTGTTGTCAGATACCTATCTCATATTGGTTGGATTGTCATGTTAGAGGTTTTCTTGAATCCAATAGGTACTGTTATGATTAGATTCTCTTTTGTATCAAGTGGTATTGTCATGATTACACTGCCTCTTGAATTATTTCGATATTGTTATGTTAATCCTATGAATACCTTATTTCAGAGTTAAAGTTATTGAGTATATTTGATAGTGTAAGTTGGTTCGAGCTTGGGGTAAACCTGAGCAGCAGTTGTTCAGCTTTATGGCAACTAATAAGTCGTCTAAAGGTGGATAATAATGGTTGTGAGTATCTGCTCTGTGAGGGCATGCTACATCTGTGCCAAGGTGGACCTTGTTATGGGAGACTCGATGGAAACAAGTGTGTGTTTGCCTATACGTCCAGGATATGGATGTATTAGTGTCAAAGGGAAAGGTAGTCCAGAAATGCTAGGCTCAGGGCAGGTCAGTATACAAGGGTGTGCTGTTGTACTAGTATAGAGCTAATAGAGGACCTTAGTGTCTTGAACATGTAAGTAAAGTTAAAGGGGTATGACAGGAAGAGGGAGTGCCCAGATATGCATGATGTGGGGGCAGCCAGGATAGTAGCCAACACAAAAGTATGGCATCAGGAAATGCAAGTCTATTTCTAAAAGGATTTTAATGGGGATCAAATAAAACTAAGGGTTAGTACCAACTCTATGCCTATAATACCTATACCAGTAAAGAGGTAGAATATAGTAGGTAAACCAGGTTTGGTAAGGCATGAGGTGACTTTTGCTATAGGAAATCAATGGAACCATACAAAGTAAGGAAAGGGATCTATAACAGGATCTCTAAGGTAACTAAACCCAAATTAGCTAAGAGATGACCTAAGATCAGTAGGTAGGTTACTCCTTACTTAAAATCATTTATTGACATGGTAAATCTCTAAAAATAGGTTACTTGGACTTTGACTCAGTACTCGACCGTATTCGCAGCTCAGGACTACAGGCAAGTACACCTTGCCGTTTCTTTACAGCTTTATTACATGCTTATCTTCTTTCATCATCCAGTTGATTTTGATTTGATTGCTGACATGTGCTTATTTATTATTATAGAGTCCTTGTTCACAGTTAGCCTTGTAACTTTATTGGACATGCTTTTCACTTGTACAATATTGAGTTGTATCGTAGGACGATCGCATTATAAACTGAATTGCCATCCCTTATTTTGATTCTTACAACCTGCGAGTCCACATTCGGGGCGAGGGTTGATCGTTTGCACCTGCGAGTCCACAAACAGGGTGAGGGTGACTTGTCTTGAAACTGACCTGCGAGTCCACATTCGGGGCGAGGGTTAGTGATTAGTTCAAACCTGCGAGTCCACACTCGGGGCGAGGGTTTGGTATTCCATTGATCTCCTGTTTACTCGTTCTTCCTGCAGTTCATTTATGCGTAGTTGTTCATATATTCATGTCTCGTGATTGTTTAGGCTTTTCCTGTTTATATCTTGGATTTCTTTCATGCATGATAAACTGTTAGAAAGGCTTGTATATTATGTATCTTGCTAGTCCTTTGAGGACCTGATGATCTCTTCAGGTTTAGTCGAGTATTGAGCCAGTGCACACAAGCAGGTTTGAGCCAACATTGGACCATGGTACTACTGCAGACGAGGGTATTTTGATGATTAGCAGTTTGATATAGTTATTTCCATTTCATGTTCTATTTTATTCGTCTACTGGCAGTAGATTTGTGTCCACCAGACGTAACTGGAATTCTTGATAAACATGATATTGCATTTTATATTGTCATTCTATATTCAATCTCATTTGAGTTGATTGTGTCATATTCCTGTGGATGAGATCTAGATTGCTTTATTTGTTCTATTAGAATCTGTGACTTGTATATGCATTAGAAAACGTTCTACCGCCGACACTGCAGCGTAGGCTGGGCTTGGACATGCCTCGTATCCGAAAAGCAGGTACGGGTCGTGACACCATGACCATGCTTTCTATCTTTCTATCGAGACTCCCAAGTAGTGGGACCGATCTCGCGTGATTCCTTATCGAGACTCCCAAGTAGCGGGACCGATCTCGTGAACGAGACTTATCGAGACTTATCAAGACTCCCAAGTAGCGGGACCGATCTCGTGTGCATCCTTATCGAGACTTATCGAGACTCCCAAGTAGCGGGACCGATCTCGTGAACGAGACTTAGCGAGACTCTCAAGTAGTGGGACCGATCTCGTGTGCTTCCTTATCGAGACTTATCGAGACTCCCAAGTAGCGGAACCGATCTCGGTGACAACCAGTCGCGTGAACTTCCTTTATCCGTGGCATACTTTTCACTAAATCAACCGTGGCTCATGCCTCGGACAGACCTTGTTCCCTAGGCGACGCTATCGTTCAAGTCACATACTTTATATGATGAGCCTTGTTCTCGAAGGACTACACGACTTGACAACCGCAGATAGAGCGAAACAGTACTAGAAATGGCTTAGATCGACCGGCATAACTTTGCCTAACTTAATTATGCAACGTCTTGACGAGCAAAGGCTGCGTCGAGCTTCACATCGAGAGAACGTGCCGTGCACGTGTTCGACTTGAACAACAAGTTCTTGGGTGCCTAGACTTAAGCCACAAGCCGTGCAATACGACTTTAACCATGGGACAGGCGAAGGCTATGCCAAGTCTTGGACGACGGGACCGTGCATGCTTTATCAAGTATTCACGCGGGCGACGCCTATGACTTAGGCAAATTCGAGTGTTGTGGCAACTTAGCATCTTAGGCTAACTTCCTTCTCCCAAGCCACAAGACGAAAGACCGAGTGTCATTTTGAAAGCACGCTGAGCCCACTTCTAAGCAGATCGTGGGACCTTTTTCCATGTTCTAACACATTTTCGACCCGTCGGGATTATTTCCTTAGCTATGTGGATGCGTCTCTTTTATTATCAAGCCAAACTTGTGCAAGTTGAAAACATGCGATTTATTATGTGAAGGCAAAGATGAGGCAAGTTCACCGAAACTACCCCACCTGAGCGAGGAGTCGCCTCGACCGAGCGATGTCTTCGAGTCGCCGTTGCAAGGCTAAGTTCGAACACCGTCGGCGTTTCGATTCCTCCGATTGACTGAGCGGGACGGGGCACTACATCATACACCACTCAGAAAAAGTTTCGTCCTCGAAACTAACTGTGTACTTACTTTTAGACCACTTTGATCTAAGGACTTTCGTACACACTTCGCCTATACGTTTCTGCAATTCGAGCCACGCTCGCACTACTATTAATCTTTTTCTTTAACATGATCTCAAATTCTCGACACTTTTCCATTCCTCAAGTCTTACTTGAATTCAACGTATCACTTGGTTGGATCGTGCACGCATTCCGGGCGTCCCCGAAATACATACATTTTAGCCAAGCCATATGATAGAGAATTCGTCATCCTCACTCGAGTCACATCGTGTACATATTCCGGCATCCCTGAAATATATGCATGTCAGCCGAATCTCGTAAGGGGTATTGCTATACTCTTGATTCACTCTATCCATTCATACCAATTCTCAAGATCAATCTTTCGATTGCTAACTTTTGCAACAGGGACGTCTTGCCTAACCGCTAGGCCACTTCTCAAGGCTAAAGTCAATGTCAGGATTGGAATCATAGTTCCCCAACAATAATGCCAACACTGACCCCAATCCTAGGGTCAAAACCAAATTGATAGTACGGGATTTTTCTACCCAAGCTCGCATCACTCCGATTTCTAAACATCGAGCATCGATTCCCTACACACATCCCAACATTCGTCATACGGGGTCTGAGTCGTTCAGCAAAGCCATCCTACGATAACTCACTTTCAACCAATTCCTCGACATATCTATATCACTCGTTCATCAAGCCATTTTGCATAGTCTATCTCTTCGAACACGTTCGACATAATCTGTCTATCAATTCTTCCAAGTCAAGCACGCTACGACACAATTTGTTACTAAGCCATAATTTATATTTCATATTTCCTAAGTCGTTCACCACAATTCACGTATTCGATCATAAGGTCGTCTAGTTTAACAATATGTTATACCTCGATCTTACGCGAATCAGATTATCCACGGTGGGCATGAATCACCATGCACGCTCCCGCTGGACAATCATTCTCATTGAGACATAACTCTTGTTTTGAGTCTAGACTAATTCATTCTCGATGCGCGGATTGGACCTACTCAATCCTCAAGTTTATTCAATCATCAATCGTAAGTCCTAACATCCTCGAATTTTCCTTCGCATCAAACCAACAAGTTGAGATAATCAAAGTTGTCGCGTCCTAATTTTTCGAGTTCGATCATTCTTGCGACATGAATCACCATGTCAGCGCTCACACATAATGATTACCCCGAACCCGATACGACGCATGTGCGAGGCTAGAGTTGCGCTTGCGCAAGACAAGATTGTCGACGTTGTGATTTTGAACGCAACCATCAAGACACAATCATTTTCATCCAAAATTTATCTCAATCAAAACCCTAAGTATAGTATCCAACCGAATAATAACACTTGCACGATCGTCATTCCTCGAATTAGAGTGCCCCCGAGTTATCGTATATCGATCTTTAATACGTGTCAATGCCATCGATGATATGCGTAACCTGACGATCTTTCTTTGCAACGAATTTCGAGTCGTGAGAATGATGCTATCGTCCGACTGAATAATCTCCTCGACATTCAAATTCAAGTCTGATCATTATCCCTCGAATCCTTTACAAGATCAATTCGTTCAAATCCAAAATCGCGTATATTCATCTATTTATCTTAAGTCATCGACCAACGTATTTTTTCAATTCATATCATTCCTAGCTAACTCAAATCATCGAGTAACATTCATTCCAATCCTTACTGTCATTTTTGTAACTTCAAAATCAAACCTTTTATGCATACTATCTTCTCGTCGTGTAACTTTTCGTATACGATCCGTATCAATTTTTTCGATCAAGTCATCCATTCGCACACCTTAACTTTTCTTCGATTCAGTTTCACCTACTCAATCATTTTCGCATTTCATACTCGCGTAATCTTCAATCCCGTGCACGTTCCGTGCGCATCAATTTCTAGGTTGTTCGAATCAACTCGTCAAACTTCAAGACTAAAACTTATTCAACGATACTCAATCTACGGCTTTGCATACATGCAACGCTTGCTGATAGACTCATCGATACCCCACATCCTCAATCAATCGATCGACATCCCTGAAGCTATCGCATACACCAGTCAGGGATGAAGTCATTTGACAAATCCTCAAAACTATCATTCGAATCAAAATCGACTTCTTCAAACTTTCCACTCGAACCATTCCTCGAATTTCAAGCACGCTCATCTATATCGTATCGACGTTATCGTCGCTCGATAGCACCCCTATCGATAGTCATCCCACTTTACTCAATCGAGTTGAACTCATTCTTGCTCGACACATTTTCGATCCCATATACGAATTTTCTAAGGTCGACACAACTTTGGTGTACATGCCCAGCCCGACTTAGCCAACCGTACTTACGTAAACCATCTTTTTTTTTGTCAAAAAACTGTTCTCCTACATTTTGCAAATTACTTAGACTTATTGTATGGACATTCCGTGGGACATTTGAGAGAGAGCGCACCAATGATATCAACTTTACGATAGCAACACTTAGAGTTCGCGGAAACATCGGAGTTAAAGAATTCAATCAATAGCCCAAAGACATAAAGCCGTGCTCTGATACCATTATGTCACGTCCCGCTCCCGTAGGAGCGATCGTCCTCGCTAAGGCGTGATACACGAGCCTAGATTGCGCTCGTGCAAGGCAGTTTCATAATGGCCGATTACAGCGGCTGTGACGGGGTCATCGCATAAAAGTCCCAAGCAGAAACATTGAATTAAATTTCTGTTACTAAAATAACAATGCTTTATTATTTTATTTAAGTAAATTGTTTGTAACAGTAATATCCGTAATAGAAAAAAAAGTAGCTAAAATTTTCACTTTCCCTCTTCTTATTTTTGGTTCCCTTATCTCGTTCCCTCCTGACTCTTAGCAAAAAGAAGTGCTACACAAGAGACCATCTCTCTCTCAAAACACGATAAATACCTCGGACTCCATTTGCACTTCCTCTTCAAAACACTAAATCTTTCTTAAACCCTAAATCCATCCATCGTGCATCATGTCGTGATGCCAACCTTGCCTCTAAAGCTCGGTAAGCAGCACACACCACAAAACCCTAACTCCAATTCCATCCCTAATTCTAAATCTCATAATTTCTTCTTATATCTCCTTTTTTTTTCTAGGTTTTCGTGAGTAGAGGAAACAGTAAACTCCAACTCCGATTTTTTTATTGCATTCAGTTCTTCTTGATTTGGTTTTGTTTTAGGAATGTGATGGTTGGTAAGCTCGGATAGAGCAGGTGCTACGCAGCGAAGGAAATCAGACTCGGATAGAGTAGGAGCATGAGTTACACATCGATGCTCAAGGGGGTGGAAGAGCTCGCAGATGCCATCAATGTCACCATAGATAAATATCAAGAGGAGGAGGATTAGTAGAGAAGAAATAAAGATGGGTTCATGGTGAATATGGGTATTCTATATATCCTTTTTCTTACTCTTGTCTATTGCAGGTGATGGTTTGTTTCCCTTTTTTACAAGGAGCAAACAATCTAGCCTATTTCAGATATAGTATTGCTTCCTATATTGCTTGGACACGAATATAAAATACGGACACCACCACACATGCACAACTTGAATTTTGGTCTGACCTACTGTATTTGGACTGGCTGTTTTGTGTCCGCCATGTGTTGGACACAAACTCAACACCGTTTTTGGAGGTTCAATCTTGCTAGATTTACCTTCAATTATTAGGTTGTCAGTGGCTTCTTTTGGGAAAGAAATCCAGTTCTTGGTAATGACCAGGGCTTTGATCATTCAACTACACTCGGAGTGAGTAATTATATATAGTGTTTTGTAATTATTTAATTTAGTCTATGTGGAAAAACCATCGACACTAGGCCTCAATGAGAAAGGTTGATTGCCAGAGTCATGACGGACTCTTGAAAGTAAACTCAAACTACCAGTGAAGGTTGTCCCTTAAACCTCTGAAGCTGGTACTAGGTCCATTAAATCATAAAGGGACAACTGTAAACTTGCGTTAAAAGTTTCAAACTAAGAATTGAAGTTGATGTTACTGTTTATAATTTGTCCAGTGTTAGGTTATTCTGGTTTTGTTTAGTACCCATCTATTCAATTGCACTCCGTAAAGGTCTCTAGTTATTCTAGTTGATATTGTTTCTATCTTTTTGGATTGTAACTAACTTTTTGTTGAGGCTTTGGATTGTTATGCAAACAAAAAACTTTATGCCTGATATATGTTGGTACTCCCCAAACTTTAACCTTGTTAGTTAAGTGTTTAGTTAACATTTGTGTTCTTAGTATTTATTTGTTGTTGGTAGCTATATTGTTATCTTAGTTCAAAATTGCTATAGTAAGGAGTGGAGTTTGGATGCATTAATTCTTGGGAGTGGAGTTGACGTCCAAATTCTTGCGAGTGGAGTTTGGATGCATTAATTTTATTGGCCATGATTTTCAATTAGAAAAATAATGCACATGTTTATCCTGCATTTTATCCTGATGGTGCTCTTCTTCCTTAGCTTAGTAATATGCAGGTCAGTTGCTTAATCCTCTTAGAAATATTTCTCAATTTCATTTCCTGATTCAAGTTTGAATTACGGTAACTAATTTTTCAGAGATATGGCCCTCTTCTTTCCTATCCACATCTAAATATCATAAGCCTTAATTGTCACGCCCCGATCCCGCAGAGTCTTTTCATCCTCGCTTCAGACTTTCTGAGACCGTTCGTCCTCGCTTGGGCGTGATACCGTGTAAGCCTAAGTTGTGCTTGCACAAGGCCAAGACCTGTAACAAGACAAGATAGACAAGATTGATAATACGCTGCGGAACATATTACAGATAATTGAAGCAACATCGGACATATTTCAAAATACATACACTGAACACAATGGTAACAAGAAACAATTCTCTTTATTGATTTCATTTGAACAGATTACAAGCTCTCGATTCTCTCTGATAAAATGTTACATTCTCTCAGAACTTTACAGATTACAATGATTTTGTTCCCATACATTACATCCCTTTATATACAAAACCAACTCTTACAACAGATGTCATCCCTTGGCACCTCTTCTGATTTCTGGCTCTTGAGGATGAGGCTCGAGCTATCACTTCGTACTATCCTTCTCAATGCATATTGCACATGCATGCAGACTGATGGTGGGTCAGTATATCAGCATACTGGTGATTGTGAACAAAGAGCTACATTTGTCTGAAACGATCATTGTTCATTTAGTGAGAAAACATTTCTTATGATGTGATCTTGCTACTTTTACCTATGTTCATTTCATGCATACAGAGTCAGTTTATATCTCTTTTAAAAACATCTTTGAAAAGCCACAATTCATTTTATTTCATTTGAAGCATACAAGGGACTATTCAATTCAAGCACGATGACTATTCAATTCAAGCACGATGACTATTCATTTCATGTGCAGTGCGCAGCGTGTTTCATGAACCATATCATTTCATTTGGGATAATAGCATTAGTATTCTTTGCGACTGGTTATTGTCTTTAAGCAATTCATGATCAGAAAACTTAAGCAACGAATGTATCACTTTTTCAGTGATTCTTACCATAGCCGACGGTCCATCCCCACACAAGACAAGGATTAGCATAAACATAATATAACCAACATTCTTATTTCCTGTTCGTCTCTGCATCGTTAGCTCTTAGCAAAACATTCTTGACACATGCAGACTCGATCAGCTGTGACTCTCCAGTTCAGATCTGTACCAACCAACACCTATCTATATGATGGTTTATGGGAAATTCCATGATTAGCGATTGTGACTTTTTGGTTCAGCTCGTCGCTAAGGACTCAGATATCGACTCCCATTTTCACATGGAGGCCCTAATCTCTCCTAGATCGAGTGGTTTCAGGTGCTCCCAGATTCCACCCGAGAGACAAATTTTACTCGTGTACGAGTTGTCCGAGACCAATGCATTCTCTAGCAATTCTATCAGATAAAAC
This sequence comes from Iris pallida, assembly GCA_029216955.1. NCBI lineage: Eukaryota > Viridiplantae > Streptophyta > Magnoliopsida > Asparagales > Iridaceae > Iris > Iris pallida. Next base: position 27,505 of record JANAVB010007565.1, read on the forward strand.
AGATTTATGATCATATGTACGACATGTTCTTTTTATGCCTTGACAGATATACGACATGTTCTTTTCATGCCTTAACAGATATACGACATGTTCTTTTCATGCCTTTGCAGATGTACGACATGTTCATTTCGTGTCTTTCTTCTTTTCGGATCACATAGCCAATAGCTTCTCTCTTTTCTTATCAAGCATGACAATAAGTCATATTCAGAACAAAGATCTATATTAGCGTGGCAATATCTTGTTTGATTTAACATAGCAAACATTTATTTCTTTTTATCAGGCAACAATCTTTCTTTAGCATACATGCATCAGTTCGTTTCTTATTGGCAGACAACAATTCTTCTTAGCATACATGTTATCTCTTTTCTTGTTCTTAGCATGGCAGTAAGTGGATTCTCTTTTAAGCATACTCGATGATTTACCATCTTGTTATTAGCAATAACATTCATTCAAAAACTCAGATTCTTATTAGGCGTAAGCGAATCAGCAAGTGAGACTTTGTCTACTCACCCAGATCAATCGTCTTCTGTTGCATAGCCAGCAATCCGATCTTTCTGTATATCTAGTACCTTCGTGGAGTGGGGCACTACATAATTACCTACCGAGAAGAAGTTTCGTCCTCAAAACTTAAGAGAAACTTATGATATCCATAGCAGTGATAGTCCTCATCCTTCGCCATCATCAATCCATGAAATCACGATTAATTTCATATCAAAAGCTCATGTTCAGTAAAACATCTTAATCTCAATCAACCAATAAAACATATGCCAGCATCATAAAAATATTTACGGACTTATTGTATGGAACGATCATCATCTCATTGATGATATCAAGCAGGCAAGAAAATTTTGATCAGGGAAACATCTTCGAATTCAATCGAATCAACAATTGGCCAGAGGAAATTTTGATCAGAGATATGGCCCTCCTCTTTCCTATCCACATCTAAATATCACAAGCCTTAATGCTCTTATACCTCTTGGAGCGAGCTTTGGTTATCATCCTGGTGGTTGGGGCAAACCTCATGTTGATGAAATAAGTTCTCGAGCTCTGGGTTTTGTCCATCATGTGTCTGACACGACGTGGCCCACATGTTTGGGGGTGTCCGTGCTTCCTAGATGACGGTTAATACATACTAGCTTTAATTGTTGGTCTATATATATACTTACATACTAACAATTGGACCAGTTCATACCATCTTCAGAGCAGAACCTATGCTATCGGTTGCTATGTTGTAACAAATAGCTTGGGAGTTCTTCTGTTGTGAGGTCAGGTTCTTGAGTTGGTTAAATTTCTTAGTTTTATTAAATGTTTATCGGTTGCTATGTTCTAATATTTCATTGTAATTTTCTTTCACTTGTTTGCAACTACCTTACCCGAACTAACCAATGCAGGCCTGCACTGAAAAAGAGCTCTCAGAGTTCCTCATTGGGACCTGTCGCTTGAACCATCTTGATGCCTCCAAAGCTGTATCGATATGGTAACACACTAAAACTAGTGAGTTAAGTAAACAATTATATCCTCAAATACCCTCAAATTCTCTTGTTCTGATAATCCAAACTATTTTGCTTTATTATTGTGAAAATAATCAACCAATTATATCTTATATTATTAAGTAGATAATTCAGTACTTTACTTCTCATTTTTCATGTTAGTAGTAATGTAGCAATATATTAGTGTTCCCATACAGGGTAATTTGTGAATGCGTTTCTAGGTTGCATAGACACTTTTTGATACGGACTCAAAGCGAATTCAAAATATGCCATTTCTAGTTTTTTCGAGTTTTTTTTGGTACATGCACTGCTGATACTATTAGATATGTGCATAAATCATAATTTACCCATTAGATTTTAATAATATTATTAGATACTATTAGATATGTGCATAAATCATAACTGCTGATACTATTAGATATGTGCATAAATCATAACTGTGCATATAATTTACCCATTAGATTTTAATAATATCTTTATTTAAGCATGTTTTGCATAGTAATTATTTTTGAAAAAGTTCTAGAAATGATAAAGGAATGAAACGTTCTCATCTCAATTAATCATACCCATATCCGTGTATGTATTATATGATGCACGAATACTAAAAAAAGAGAATTTTTTGGTTTGTTTTGGTATGTAGAGTGCAAAGGTGGGATCTTGAGAAGGACTTTTGTGTCAAAAGGAGTATCCATCTCGGTTTTTGCTTTTTGATGAGCATTGCCCCAGCTAGAGGTATTTCATCTATTTTTGTGACTAATTTGATGATAAAATACTTATGGTTTCTGTCATTTTTGTGAAAATTTGTGAACTTGGTTATGGTTGATGTGCTTTGCATGTGGTTTTCATTTATTTATTTATTTGGTTATATTAAGCAAGAAATCCAAGTAGAAAGTAGATTCAGTGAGGGGTTGTTTGGTTGCTTGAAACTGCCTATTCACCTCCCCTATTATTCAATGTTTGGCGCACACAGGCAACCATGTATGCCAGCAACAGTGAAAACAATCATATCTTGTCACATTTATTTCCAATAGCTTATTCTCATCAATCATCCATATATTCCAGGACTTGGCGAAAATATGCAATTTCTTATTAATGGATACATTAGAAGAGTAATTACTAACATACATCAAATTCATATTGGACATCTAAGGAAACAAAAGTATTTGGACCAAGGGTAATGCCCTTATTCTTAGCACCAGGAGAAATACCTACGGCATTTTGATTAGGGAAAGACTAAAGAGGAAGGGAAAAGAAAAGTGGATCAGACATGAAGGTTCATAGTCTGGAATTTTAGCCCATTCATAGCAACGTAAAAGCTCCAACTTTTAATATAGGTCCTTCCATGTCAACAACTCTATTCTTAGCACCATGAGAAAAACCTAAGGGATTGTGATTAGGGAAAGAAACAAGGAAAACAAATTTAAGAAGGAAAAGAACTATGGTGGGAGATTCATAATCCGAGGTTATAGTCCAGTCCCTAGGAATTCTAATATACGACATGACTCATTTCAGACACAGTGACACGGATTTAGCCCTATTTTGTTGTGTGCCTAGTGCATTTTGGAGTGTCCGTGCATGTATGATATGTCTGTCCGATACGACACGACATGGGAATAGCATGAATTTTGGAGTGTCCATGCTTCTTAGCTGTAGGGTGTTTGTCTACTGATTCAAATAGCTTTACCAGGAGTAGGTCTAATCATCAACTCCGATGTAAACATTAATTCCTCAGCTTAGATGTGTGTTGAAATTTTTTTGTTACCGAGTTCAAATTTCAGATTACGCTTAAGACCTATAAACTAATAGGTATGACCATATATCAATTCTGCTCAAGAAAATGATTTTAGATGCAATAGATTTTTTTTTTATAATCTAAAACATCATGCAAGTGGCTATTCAAGTTCATGCTAATGAAGGTGGTGCCACGCAAACCCGTGGTGGCATCTACTGGATGATTTTGCCTGCTGGATGTATTATCGTTTCTTTTCCTACACAAACCCGCGGTGGCATCTATTGGGTGGCATCAATGATTACTCCTTTGTGTTCATGCAATGGTTACTTCGTGGTCCTTGCATTAGTAAGTTAGATACTTGCTTCCTTGTCATATGGTATCAGTATCCTTTTCATATGGAGTTCATTAATTGACTTCACTGATGAGTGCTAGTTAATAAAGATATCGTAACACTACAGGCTTCATTTTATTTCTTGCCATCATCTGGGTTCTGCAAGAATATACAAAGGCCCGTATTCTGCGGTATACCATCTTATTTATAGGTGAGCCTAATCTGCATCCACTTGGTCATTCAATCACCAACATGTCACAGTTTTTGTGCTTGGAAAGTAACTTTATTTGCTATCATGCGAAGTGCAGGTGCAAGGAACAACCTATTTTCGATTTATGGTATGGTTTTTTATTTGGGATATATATTATCAGTTTAATTTGACTTCTTATTTTTTATTTTCTTAAAGTTTCAACGAGCAGTTACTTCTGAACTGAAATTGTAACTCAGATGTTTGCAACCTTCCTCCATGCACTATGCATTTTCTTGTACAGATATCTACGATGATTTGATATCTCGAAGAGTCGATTCAAGTGATGCTGAGAAGTTTGCGGAGGTTTGCCCTTGCTCTTGCAACGACGTAGGATGGAGAATCATCTGGTGAGAAGGGGTATTATAATAATTAAGTACTGATGTGGAATGGATTTTGCTTAGCTTATTGCGTCGACATTGTAGGAACTGGCAATATGTTGTAGTGATTTTCCTGCCCTTGGTATACAACTGATAAGTTGCAATTTCTTTGCAGGGTATAATATCATTTATATTATTATGCGGAGCAATGTATCTTGGTCTTGTTATCTTATCTAGAGGTATATATGCTTTTGCTTCAGCTTGTGATTTTTCAACTTGATGTGAATTATATGCTCTTTTTAAAATCTAGAATTTTACTTATTTTACATGAAAGAAGTTTATTTATGCCAATAGAAGAGCAAAGGAAGCAATATAAACTACTGGAATTACAGTGACAACACACTATCTTGCAGAGGTAAAAGTAACTTTCATTTAAAAACTGTATATGGAGCCAAGATTAACGCCCGACTCTGGGTGAGAAACATAAAACCTTGATTAGAAGCTCATTACATAATAACAAAGAAATAGTACTATAGAATCCAAAGTACGACAGATTTAAACAAAGTTTAGATATGTTTCTTGACGAAGACTAATAATAAAATACATCAAGACCAAAGATGAAGAATACAAAATTGTCCTACTAAATAAGGTTCACAATATCGGTATCGGAATCGGTATCGTCTATGAGTATTGGTATCGGCGATATCGGTAGTAGCGATATCCGCGATATCGATAGTATTGGCGGTTTCGGATCGGAGTATCAGATTTTTTGGTATCAGAAAACAATCCAGGTAACTCATTATACTTTTTTCAAATTTTGTATTCAAAATTACTTGCAAAATTGGTAATAAACAAGTATAATGAACTCATGTAGTTCCCCCATCTAGGCCATGTTTATTTCAGGGCAGTAGCTGCTTGTGAGAGCTTAGTTGATATGGATGTTGTTAGCTTCATGTCTTTTGTTAGAGCTTAGTTGATGTGGATTTGCAACAATCTATCACCTGCAATAATCCATTGTAACGCAGAAAATTATAGTTTAGTATAATTGGCATTTCTCATGTATGGACTTTTGTAACTCTTCCAAAATAAATATTTTTCACCTGCAACAATCTATTGCTTTTAGAATCATTTTTGCCACTATTACTCCTATGAATCTTTGTCACGACGATTTTCTGCATGCCATCGTATATGAGGTAGGTAGGTGTGAGTTAGTTTGCTTATTGAATCTAGTTACTCCAGCCTGGGTTTACTTCAGTCATCTTATACATTTCCTATGTTGAGATTGTATGACCATTCATTTGGTGCAGCCTACACTGTACAAATTTTTTGGATTAACAATCATCGAGGTGATAATGTGTAGCCTACTGGCATTTGCAACCAATGAGGACCTGCGAAAATGCAGTGGCAGTGGAGCTCAAAGCAAGACTCTAATCTTCTAAATGGTTGGCTAATCATTCACATTAATTTCAGTATATAACCGAACCTATTTTTCTATAATACGACTTCACTTTTGACTTCTTAAAAATGTAGTAATTACTGAAATGAAAATGAATGGGCCTTTTAGAATCAAAATAGCACTTGGAGTGTCAAGGGGGCTGGCATATCTCCATCCATCTCAACTGTTGGGATATATGCATGTCTTCTAAATGGTCTACTACTTCTCTACGGAGACATCATGTTGCATGAGAATAGTTAGTGTATCTATGATAGAGGAATGTTTCTTTCTCTTACGTTTGTGTTGAAAAGAGAATGGTTCACCTTTGTGTTGATATTGAGGCTTAGATCTTGTAATGTTATATGTTGTATTCAACTATTACAATATGAATTTGAATTAAGAAGAGAATGGTTCTCCTTTGTGTTGATATTGAGGTTTAGATCTTGTAATGTTATATGTTGTATTCAATTATTGTAATATGAATTTGAGTTTACGTGCATATTGATAAGAGTTCATCTTCGATTGCATATTGCTTTGAAGCCTTTTGAATATAGGTTAATGGAAAATATATTGAATATATATTTTTTTTTTCAAAAAAAGGATATTGGTAACGGTTATAACCGTTACCAAAGTAAAAAATTAAGTGACGTAATAGCACATTTTTGTAATGGTAATAACTGTTATGAAGATAAAATTAGTCACGATTATAACCGTGACAAAAAACGTTACAAAAATTTATTATCGTAACAGTAATAACAGTGACAAAAAGTGTTACAAAAATCAGTCACGGTCAATTCGTCACGGTTATTACCGTGACAAAAATTATTTGTCACGATAATAACCGTTGGCAATCACCTATTTTGGTGTAGTGATAGTAAGATTTTTTGAAGTACATTCCTTTCAGGAACATCATTATCTGGCCAGCATTGATGTCCGTCCTCAGGCTTGCATTACAGAGCAGGACTCCGGAGATCAGGTTCTTGGCAATCACGGGAACACATTTCGCACCTTGAAGCATCAGAGTTTTTTCGAAAGTCGATTTTAGCTCCACCGTCCCGATCCCTTGAACTTCAGCTTATGCCTGATTCGCTACCATAACATTTCTAAAATTTGCTGGTATGTGGTGAACCATTCCTTGCTAGAGCAGACATGGCAGATGGCACCAACCAGTCAGAGTCGGCTACTACCGTAGTGACATGAGCAATCATAGCAATTATGTCAGAAACCATGAAAACCTTATTAGTCTCATCTTGCTCTGACTACTTGGGCTTTGATCTGCAGTCACCCTTGTAATGGCCCTTCTTGCCACAGTTAAAGCAAGTCACATTTGACTTGGGCTTCTGTTGTTTGAAGGAAGGTCCCTTCACTTTTAAATTAGTGAAGTTCTTCTTGTAGTGGAAAACCGTCTGCTTCCCCTTGGATTCCTTCGTCTGCACCAAGTTGGCCTTGACCAACTGCTTGGACAGAACGTCTACCTGTTGTTTTGCCCCCATCTAGACTTATGATGGAACTGGGGATTCTCAGGACCATAGATTGGTGTGCGTATTGATCGATGGAATTATTGACAGATCTAAGACGTGTTCTAACCCTTTATAGCGGAAACTAGGGTTTATAAATTATACTTGCGGTGAGAAGAAGATGACAATTTCCTGCAACCTCGAGCCGTCAGCGACCCTAAGATCTTCTGCACGTATTCCTTCCTCGGGTTGGACGTCGTATGGGCGACAATCTCCCAACCTTTTCTTCTCCTTGGCTGATCTCTCTTTCTCTCCTTACGTGAATCACGAATTTAGAGAATGCTTCTTATTTCTGATTATTAATAATGGCCAGAGAATAGAGGATATATATAAGGCTACGATAGGGACTATAAGAAAAAATTAGGGTTATGCCTCATCATGAATCTGGGTATCCCGTGTTCAACCCGAACATATAACCCAGGCCCATTAACAATAGCTCGGTCCACTAAAGAGCTATTATTGCACTACCTTCCTAATCCCAAATTATGTTTGTGGGCTCCTTTTATTGTATGCTCGTTTGGCTCCCCATGTTAAGATATCGAATGTCCGTTGATCAAATTAAGTTATTGACAACTATATTGATCGACATCTTTTTATCCATAAGTAGTGCCACTCAACTTTATTTGTCAGGTCAGATATAATCCACCTGCATGGTTTACATGACAATCCTTATGAGCTCCTTAAGGGGACATCATCAACCCGATGTATTGGGACATGGATTTTTTTTATAATCAAAGCCCATCATTCATACAATGTTATTATCCAATTCATAGAGGTTGTTGATCCATAATGAATCTCACTCTTTTATGAGCCAAATACACACGGTATATACATGTCTATTATTATATCCAGAGTAAGAGCATAAGCATTCATAATAACAGAGGTGCAAAGAGAACAACCTCAAGTGGTCCTGTTTAATACACACAAAGTATACTAATGTAAACCTATAGTCAAGATAGACTAATACCATATTGCACTACAACATTTCCAATAGATTGTCCAAGTCCATTTAGGTTGTGAATCATTTGTATATTCTATAGGAAACTGATAGTATGATATTCTGTGTGACACCACAAACCATATTACCAACCTTATAGAATATTAGACACTTGTATTAATATTATAATAATCACAATATGCAAACATTTGCCTATATGATTCTCATTCAAAAAATTAAGAAAATAAAGTCAATATAAAAGTGATGCTTTTAGTATATAACCCTAACAACTTCAACATGGATTTCTTGCAGAAGATCTTCCAGACTGATCTCCAGTTTCCTCTTGTGCATAGTCACATAGAATTTGCTCCATCCAGAAGGGAGCTTAGCGACGATTCCTCCGACAATAAACTTGTCCATGAGGGACATCTTTTCATTATTCAGTTTCTGACAAAGTTTTAAGAACTCCTTCACCTGAGGCAGCATTATTTTCTCGTCTTCAAACAACCACTTGTAATATTTTTCGACGTTGAAGATCTTGTTCCTGCTCTCGTCATCTTCATGCAACTTTTCTAGAGACTCCCAGATCTCTCTGGCTATGACTTTCTTGGAATATGATTCTGCCAGAGAATCTTCCACGGAGTTGAGGATAAGCAGTATACAAGATTCTTTTCTCTCATCCACTTCGTCCGCTTGGCGGTTGTAGCAGCGATCCTGGCAAGATTACCATCCTCCGAAATAGTCGGTTCGTCCTCAAAACACGTGATCAACATCCACGAGTTGGAAATTAAGGCTAGCCTTCCTCTTCCAGACTTGATATTTCTCTCCATCGAACTTCTCTTACTTGTTAAAGCTAATATCGAGGAGAGAAGCATGGGAGTTTTCCATCTGTCTAATCTTGCTTTGAGATTGTTACTCCCGGGGCGTGAGATTAGATAAAAAATTGACCGGAAAAGCTTATCTACGAAGTAGAGACCGGAGGTTTTGAGCGTGATTACAAAGTAGGCACTCGAGAATTGTAGACTTGCCTTGAAAAAGGGGCCTGGTGATGTTGCTCCTCAAATACGACATCAGAGAAAGAAAATAATCATTCTTTCTCACAAACGAAGTTGTGATTAGGACATAACTATTACAGATCTAGAGAAGAGAATAAGGAGAAGAAGATAATATTGGGGTGATGAAAATCACCATTGCTCAAAGCAAGATTCGCCCCACACGATCTGCTTTCAAGAACCGGCAAGTTCGAAAAACTTCTGCAACGCTCGGTGTCACCTCTATTCTGACTCCTCAAACTATTTTGGACTTCACAATGGCAGCAGGGAATCTCTCTTCTGTTCTTAGATTTTTAGCATAAGTCTTCAAAGGAGGACAAAAGAGAATATATATAGAGTTCTCTCAGAAATCCTAGCCGCCAATGGAATACGAAGAGATTAAGCCAAATTAATTCAAATACTTGAAAGATCGGATCTGAATATTTGAGTCAATCTTTCCATAACCGATCCAAATTTCATAACCTTCAATCTCGCGCATCGAAAACGCACAATACGCCATGCGACGATGCTGACGTGCTAAGTGCAAATACCACATGAGCCCATGAGTCCGAGTCCGAGTTGCCAAATCCCTTTGGGACTTAGCTCCAAAGGAAATAATTCCAAGAGAGTGACAAAAAACATTAAAGCTTTCTTCATGAAGTTTAGCCTTAATCCTCCGAATAAAACATCCCACATTGTCCCCACCTTCGGACCACCACCCCATGTGCATCTCTCAACACTTATATACAGTTATATTGAGATATAACATTGGAGTGAATTCCAATGTGGGACTATCTTCATGGGCAAAAAGAAGAGAACTTCTTCAAGTATAAGAAAAACTTCCAACACTCTACATCAAGCCAAATTAGTCATCATCCTATGCTCAATATCATGCTTATGCATAGAGCAACAAGTCAGCTTACAAAAGGACTATTACCTATTGCTTTCTAAGATGCCAATAGTGCCACATGAAAACCTTCTCCATGATGTGTATTATGTTGCTATCATTCAATTTGTGGAAACAATCGAAATCAACTGGTTCAACGCCCCACTAAAGGACTGTTTGGTTTCGTGGGTTGGATGTGTATATTATGTTGCGGTTATATTAGGTCTCGTTTGCTTGGTTTGCAGAATCATAGTATTCTCAAACCATGTATCCCTATTAAGATATTTTTAAGACATTTATACTGATACATATTAATTGTGGACATTTTTACAGAACTAATTTGTTACAGTTGTTTATGAGTAGATAGAGATTAGGATAATGATAACCAATTCTTGTTGAGGTGACCCTGTGAAAAAAAAAGGTTATGGACCTATTTTTGACATTAGATGAAAAATGTCAAAAATAGATCCATGACAAATTTTTTTGACTTTAGTCATATATATGATCGGATTTATATATCTTTGATTATATATATATATATATATATATATATATATATATATATATATATATATATATAAAATATATATATATATATATATATATATATATATATATATATATTTGGAGTTTCATATATAAAATTTTCATATATGGTAAATCTACATGATATTGAATTTCCATATATAGACATATGATATGCTATATAAAGGTGCCTAAAGATTCTTCTTGAGAGATCTCAAGTACTCAATTTAAATTGTTGAATAAATTCAACACAAGAGCATCTCAATTGTGCTCAGCAAAAGTTATTAAATAAGTTCAATACAAAAATTTTGAGAGAGAAATTTTTTTTTTTTTTTCATTATCATTGTGATTTAGAGTTTTTTAGAGCAATGAGATAAGGGTTGAGAGAGCTATTATAATTTTTTTCTTCGTAATAAAACTGAATCACCCTCATCCATGGTTGTAGACATCTTGACCGAACCACATTAAATTTTTTGTTTTTGCGGTTGTGAATTTTCCTTTTGAGGTGTTCTTTCACATAAATGTTATAAGAAACCTATCTCCCTCTCTACTTCTGCTAATGAACACTATAATTGGAATATCGAGAAAGAGGGTAGACCGTAGAAAGAAGGTTCAACACAAGATAAGGTCAAGGCACTATCTTTATTGCCTTCTACGCTCTCATTGTATTGATGCACCAGTGCTAACCTAACAAAGAACAAGAAATAAAAATGGACTTTCATGTTCATAGCGTTTGGATAATTGAGAAGATCTGCAGCAGCGTGTCTACTTTCTGAAGGGTTAAAAGTGGAGCCACCGATCTTAGTACCCAACAAATGACCAAGAAGCTAGTAGCTTAGTCTTACTAGATTCCAAAGGAAAATAGAAGGAACGAAAATAATTTCAATAAAAAAGAAAAATAGAAGAAAAAATTATGTCCTCCACCAATCCAAAGATTTACTTTTCCACCGTGGATCCATTTCGTGCAACCAACTATCCGCATGCGGATTGTCGTAAACCATGCTAACTAAATCTATATGAAGCTGCCACTAGCACACTGTCATTCGGAAAAATCCTTGCAATATGGGTATTGAGCGCTGCTACAAGCCCCTGCCTCTATGTAAAACCATGAATTTTAAAATTATTTAAATTAGAATTTTTAGATCATTTTTAGACTTAGTATCTTTTAGCACAGTTAAATATTAATTATATCATTATTATTAATTATAGGTAAATATTTGGTTGTATTATTATTATTAGTAGTAGTAGTATTAGTATTATATTTAAACATGGTTTTATTGTTCTAGGCCCGACCCAACTTGGCCCATCTCCCATTTCCTTAAACCTAGGGAGAGAATTCTCTCTTCCCTCACATTTGTTCTCAACCCCCCTCTTCCTCCATTTTTATTTTTTCTTCTTCTTGAAGACCAAAGCTGTTAGTGCCTGGGCACGATTTTCGATGAAAAACTGAGAAAATGAAACAATTGTAAAAACAACGTTTCAACGCAGCACTTCAAAGAAGGTGCGCAACAGTAATCCTTGAAGGATTCTGAGTTACGAAAATCAAAAAGATTTCATAACAGTAGCAAATGACAGTAGTACTTCTAAAAAGAAGATACTAAACGAATTGCTATAGGCAGAAGCAACTTGGATGACAGGCGATAGATGAAAGATTGCTGGGGTGAATGATCACTGTTGCTTAAAGCTTAATTTGTCCCACACGAACAGCTTCCAGGAACCAGCAAGTTCGTCGGAGAACTCTGGAACACTCTGCTCTTCTAATTCCTCGGATGGCAGCGGACTCATACGGTGCTAAGTGATGCTGGTGCAACGCTACTGTTCTCTCTCAAAATCTGTAGGAATTCGTAAGGAATTCTGAACTCTGTACTTGTGTTAAGAAACACTTATGTACTCTATGTTCTATTACTTGTGTACATACTGTGAGAGAGAAGAGAGCCTTATATAAGCCCACACAGTAATTTCTATTTAGCAGAACGTTCGGGACGTGAGAAAAACCGCCCCTAACGTGCTGTAACCGCTCAAATCGTGTATAGACACGATCTGAGTCAACTTGCGCATGGAGCATGCAAATTGTGCCACCCGTGCAACTACCACACTGCGTGCACATCACACACAGCACCACTTGCGCCACTTGTGCCATACTGCACTACACGCACCACGCGCAACCTGCACAAGCCGCACATTGCGCTACTCATGTAACGTGCACCACTTGCACATCGTGCGCACCCTGCACAACCAGCGCAACCCGCACAATTTGCGCACCGTGCGCAACCTGTGCAAACCGCACAACGTGCGCAATTGGCTGCGTAAGAGGCTCGCACAACTTAAGCACACTATGCGCCTAGCGACGATGCTGACGTGCTAAGTGCAAAGTGTGCCAACAAAATACCATATTACGCCGCATGAGCCCATGAGCCCGAGTCCGAGTCGGACTAAGCTCAAATGGAAATAAATTTTCCAAGAGTAAAAAGCATGAATGCTTCATTATTGATTTAGCCTTTTTTCCATAAGAAAAATACCCCCACATGGCACATCCATGTGCACCTTTACACCACACGTGCATCTCTAAAAGAGCATAGCTAATATATAGAGATACAACTCCTTTGGCCTAGCCGATGTGGGACTAAAATTCTAAAACAAAAGGCCAAACTCCCACAATCCCCCACATATCTCTATATATATGGGTTTGAGTGTTCTCCACAGTAACTGTCCATCATGTATTAGAAGAGATGTCGCTGACGACTTGAATCTTCCCGCATGGGTCAAACAATAGACTATAATATAAGAATGGACTAAGCCTCGAATTCTGCACCATAGCTGAAATTCTTTCCACTCACATAATGTAGTTACATGTGCTTCTGGCCATACATTAAAGGCCCTGTGCCAGCCTGGTTGTATAATTTTGGGCGTCTAAAAGTTTTCCCTCAAGATATGGCCTGATATCTCTTTGTCTATACACTATAGGTGAGTTCTTTATTAAAGAAACATGGCATGAAGCGCTTGGTACGGTAAAATAACCAAATAATTTATCTTGACCTGTATGGGCTACCACAAAAACATGTAACGTCCCAGTCCCAAAATACGTAGGACTAGAAACGTAGACATGCCAGTCGTATAATAAATATACGTAAGCTATAAAATGCAGTAGAACCATGACTAATATCATCCACACAAAATAAATGAATAAAAGATATCATATAATGATAATGAATTGTCGTGATACAATATGTTGGGTGGAAACACATCCACTACCAACCAAATAAAAGGAAGATGTACATGATATACAAAAGAAATGACGAAGGTAGCAGGATAGATCCAAGACACGTCATCTTCGAATAAATGGAGAAGACCACGACCTCGGCTAGAATACCTGTGGAAGACATGAACACACACCTGGGGAGATAACCAGGTTCTCAGAGGGACGTAACAAGACACATAATATCATGCCAATATAACTGAATATAAATTGCTCAAATAAATAAGTCAATTGAATTATAACATGGTCCAATACACACCTATTGAACTAGCGTACCATCCCTCCAACCAAACAAGGATAGGAGATGGTAAACTAATTCACGATGATGTATCTTTCCATGCTATGAATCCAATATGGTATCCGGACCCCAACAAGGTTCAATACCTTCTCATCGAAGTAGTAAGCCACACCTACAACCAAACAAGGACAATATATGACGAACTAATCCGCGACAAGTTATTGTTCCAAGCCACGGTCAGATACAAGTACCCAAACCAAAAGTACTCGTACCTAACGGATAAAGGTGCCTAACCGTTCTAAGTGAAATTGTAGTTAAGAATAATCCTTCTTACGCATGGGCCTTGGCTAAAATAGGATCGGCATAGTCCCCCCTTGGGGCACCAGAGGCCCAATCAATAAGAGCATAACGCTCCGCAGAACGTAAGTGGCCGTCAGTAATCATGGGTAATCTTACCCGCGTCTCCGGCGGAGCTCACGAGTTACAAAAGGGAAAGTGCATAGTAGCCCATACGCCGAGGTATTATCCTCCCCGTCCAATGTCTACTATGTTGTATCCACAACAGAAAACCTCTATAACTGCTAAGTCAAACTAGCATGCAATTCTATTAGCGGTAATTTCTATCGCACGGCTTATACGTACCGGTGGCCAGCCAGTCACGCATGTCCGTGTTCTACATGTGACACACAACTTCGTGGTACAACGTGTCAAGGCCAATAAATGCAACACACAAGGTGATCCCTTAAATCTAGGTTTAATGTGTAAGAAAAAATAATACATAGCAGAAAATATAACTGAACAGTAAGTTCTAACAAGTTATGCCATGTATCACAGTTTATTTTGCATAAAGAAAATAATGAGTAATGTATGAAATATGAGCTAAAATAGATAAACAGTAAATGGCAAGGTGTCTTGCCTGGTAGGACGCCTGGTGTACTGCAATGATCAATGTGGCACGAACTACGACTTCGGTGTAACAACTATGCAAGGTGGTCTCTGATGGTGGCACAGACAGTTCCATTGGGTCCAGAAGGGTCAAATTAGTTAGGGTGGACATAAGGTAGTATAGAATTGGCGAGAGAATAGGAGTAATGGGATTGGTTATGGAAAGTAGAATAATCAAAGAAAATGGATAATAATATATATGGTTTTAGAGAACTATTTATAACACTCGAGAAAGAAAAATAATTATACTAGTTAAAATAGTTTTTAGATAAATATTTGAAAGATATAAAAAATGGTTTTCAGGCAAAACTCTATACTTGTCGAAATAGGATACTTAGATAAAAAGCTATATTTTTATTAATTAAATATATTGGAATCTAAAAATTATTTTAGGATAAGGCTAAATGTTAAAATAGGTGGAACATATTATAGAAATAATTTATTTTTATTTTTAGAGTTTCAGAGATCCATTTGAAAATAAGATGGGGTCAAGCCCAATAAAATTTATAAAAAAAACCCATGTAAAATGCGCTACACAGTAAAATTTATATAGCCCAAATTATTCCAACCCAAAATAACTTTTAATAAAACAAAGTAATCCTTAAAACAAGGTAATCCTTCTCATGGCTCAGGTAAATATATTCTGTCTTTATAAAGAAATAATAACTTCCGAAAAATATTATATATTATTATTATTATTATTATTATTATTAAGAATAACTATAATACAAGAGAAACATTTGTTACTGTATTACAAAAATTAAAAATTATGATAACACGAAAGAAAAGAAAAGTAAAAAAAACATAAAGCAGCAAGGATAATAAGCTGCTGCTCTCTATTAACTCAGAGAGAGAGAGAGATTACCATTTGGATTGAGAATGAGAGGATGAAGTATCAAGAGGGTGAAAAAGAAAGTGAGCGGAAAGAGAGAGAGGCGGAGACGAGCGAGAGAGACGATCGGAGGAGCGGAGGGGTTTCCGGCGAGAGACTCGAGAGAGAGAGAGAGGGGTTCTGGGGAGTAGATCGAGAGGGTGGGGGAGAGAACGGGCATGCGCGGTGCTCGACGATATGCGGCGTCGAGGAAGCAGCGGAGGGAGGCGGCGCTCACGGAGTTTCTGGTGGCACGCGGCCACGACGGTGTCGGATGAGGTTGCTGGTGGTGTTGGGGGACGGTGACGGTCGAGCGGGGCTTCGCCGGTAGTCCTGGACTCGAGCGCCCACGACAGCGCACGTTGGGGACGATGGGCTCTGTAACTCCTCTTTCCAAAATTTCTAATTTTTTTAATTATTGTATTTAAATGAGATTTTTGCCGAGACTTCCTAAAAAAATATTTTGTTTGTCAGCTTTCTGAAACTGTTTAAAAATTCATGGTTTAAAGCTACTAACTTATTTTAAATAATTTTCGTTTTTTATTCTTGAAAATTTAGAAGATGTTTTGATCATTAATTTAGACTTCCAAATGATTTTTATTTCGAGAATTGGATTTTAGAGTTATAAATATTTTATAGACAAAAGATTTGCCAATTTATTTTCAAATATTATGTGGAAAGTAAAATTCCTAAATTTTGGTATATTTTACTTTGCGCGATTTTATAGAGAATTCTTCCTTAAAATTTAGTATACGATATTTGCCATTATTTTGTGTTTCAACTACTTAAAATTTATGATTACCATTTACCTTTCGTACAAAATCTAAAATATTGAATAGATATAATAACTAGTCCTATATAAATCTTGACAAGTATATATATATATCCATATCTATCCGTATAACAACAATACTAATAAAATTGATAACAGGGAATAATTCGCAGGTATATCACACTTATTTCTATATGTTTTAAATCAGGTAAGTAACTAAAATATTTTAGGATTATTCAAATTAACTATTAGATAAGTATGAATAACAATAAGGTTAAACTACTTTAATCAATTAGCCCATAGCAAGCCATCATATATAAAGCTATTATCCCCACAGGAGAACCCATGTCTATATATATAATATTTGTTCTCTAAGCCTCTTCTTCTCCCTACTACATCAATGTTGCCGGGCATGCATCTGCCGCGATAGCGTGTAGCAGTCGATGTTGCCCCTTCTACACGTACCAGAGTCATGCGTCACCAAACCCCGTCGCAATCAATCCAACTTGTCGACCGCGCCATCATCGAAACTCCACAACACAGCCACCATCAACCACCATGCCAGCATCATCATTACAGTTCGTGCCACCCGTGTCTGTACCAAAAATCTATCCGTGTCAGTCGGGTCTGACCCCGATTGTCCATATTCGTGTCCACATCCATCCACAGCAAAACAACTGAACACCAAAACAACAAATAGTACATCACCATGATTCTGAGCCAGAATCCCTCTTCGTTGTACCTGGCCGCCTCGCCGAGCATGCCGACACCGTGCTCCAATTAATGGTGCGCCCGACCACCACCGACATGGTAACAACCTCCTTGTGTCCGTGCTCTCACCGTCCCCTCTCCATGGCTGGCACCCCGGCGTCGTGCACCTGTCCACCTCGCAACCAATCCTCTGCCACTTCGTCTCCACTGACGTCGTAGTCGAGTGACCCCTTTCGTCCGCCCTGTGCCGAGCGAACCCCTCGCGTCGAGCGCCGCGACGCTTGCCAGACCCTGCGGTCTCGGATGATGCACCACGACCGTCCAAACCTTAGCGCCGTATCCATCAGCTTTCCGTCGGCGTCTCTGTCTCCGGCATCTGCCCCAGTCGTGCCTCCATATTGAAGTCACCGCCCGCCGTCTGCGCTCCGCGCATCGACCGAGCCGGTGAAACCCCCTTTCCATCACGCCGACCGACCGAAAAATAGCAGCAAAGTAGAGGCGGACATGTCGGCGATCCTGAGAATAACAACATCCTCAGCCACATCGATGCTTAGGAGGACGACGATGGTGAATCCACGAAGATCAACGAAACAGGAGACGCCGCCACCCCGTTGGTGTCTCTCCTCCGCCAAAACCCCCTCGATGAGCTCTTCAAAACCCTCTCCCTCTCTTTCCTCTTCTCCTTCTCGGAGAAGACTCTCCCCACTCTCCCGTTTAATGGTTTCCCTTTCTCGAACAGAATAGTTGGGGGAAAACATTGGACTAGTGGTCAAGTCATTAGTTGCTCCATCCAAACTGATGGATTAATTTAAATGACTATATTACATTCAAACTTCATGTATGTGTAGGTCCTGAAAAATCAAGTTGCACACATCAACAAAGTCAGAAAATCAAGAAATACAACTTTCAGATGAACTGCGCAGACATCAGATTGCGCATCCTTCAGATTGTGCACGATAGATTGCGCACACTTTCAAGCGCGCAGGCTGACGTGGCAAATCACCATCATTATCTGACACAAATCAAATCTTCTGACAGCTGACAGCGCGGAGAACGAGGCGACCGTTCGTTTAATCGTGCAGCACGGTGCTCGAGGACAGCTGGCAGCGCATCCATTTCCTGCGCAATTCAAGTTGGCGCAATCCAAAACCAGCGCAATTCAGTGCGCGCGTTCTATCAACACAAATGACAAAATACACGTGGCATTCATGCCATTAATTGCTCATTTCGTGGCAACTGTCTATGCGCGATCATGCGCATTTCAATCAAATGATGCCATGTGTCCAAGACAGTTGGCCCATGATCCAACAACTGTCTGCGCAGTCCAGTGTTGCACAATCCAGTTGCTGCACAATCTATTATGCACAGTCCAGAATAACTAAAAGTTATTTCTCAGAACTCTATAAATAGAGTTTCAAGTCTCCATTCAAAGGGGGATCAAGGATCAATAATCAGAGATCAGAGATTAGATTATCATACTTCAAAGTTCAGAGAGTTCAGGAGTTATTGCCCAAGTGCTGCTGCATTCTTCTGAGGCTTTTGCCTTCAACTTCCGACGCTTTTTTGCCTTCAATTCCAGAGTTGTTTTCAACTTCAGAGGCTTCGTCTTCAAAGTTCACATCGTCCAAAGGATAAAGCAATTGTCATCTAGATTGGATTCCTAAAGTTGTACCATTCCCAGAATTCAAATTGTAATCTTTTACAAAGTTTGTATCAATAAAGTTCTTCAACTTTTGTTTTTGCAAACAAAATAGCGACTCTGCTGGGGACGACTTTCTCCTCCGACGAGGAAGTGACAACTCAATGTGACATAGCGTCTATCGAAAAGACGCAGAAGATACTGGTTGTGAAGATCAACCAGACAGCCTACGAGTCTATGATCAATTCCAAGACCACTCCTCGCACTGCAACCACTGCTGCCACAAGCAAATTGTACCCAGTGTGGGTCCCAAAGACTGCTGTGCATTCTATTAATGCTGCCAGCAAGACTTCTGCGCAGTCTGCCAGCAAGACTGCTGCGCAGTCCAAAGCTTCTGTCATCAAGCCTACTGCACAATCTGTCTCTGCTACTGCTGCGCAATCTGCTATTGCTAGTACACAGAAGACTTCATATGCTGCCTTGGCTCAGTACAAAACTCCTATGCCCCTGGCGCAATTGGCTGCCAATATGTCTGCGCAAACCATTGCTCCAACATTCAAAGTCCATACTAATCACTCTGTAGCAAG
The DNA here is from genome assembly GCA_029216955.1 of Iris pallida. Lineage (NCBI taxonomy): Eukaryota > Viridiplantae > Streptophyta > Magnoliopsida > Asparagales > Iridaceae > Iris > Iris pallida. The sequence goes on from JANAVB010007565.1 coordinate 46,975, forward strand.
AACTCCTGATGCGCAAACCACAGTCTCTGTGGACAGAACCAGTGCGCCATCCATTCATGCGCAAACTGCTCCTGCGCAATCCAAGAATGACAGCCTTTTGGCTAAATTATCTTCTTCCCATAACAAGGGAAAAGGCTCTTATCTTCTTCCCAAATACCCTGTTGCTCTTGAACAATCTACTGGGGGTAGTCCTTTGGCTATTCCTCTTCCTCTTCAAAACAAAGGAAAAGGCCCGTTGGACTTTTCTCAAACTTTCTTGTCCCATGACTTGGAAGACAACAAAGGGAAATGCTCTTTAGCTAACCCTTCTTCACAAAACAAAGGAAAAGGCCCTTTGGTCTTTTCTCAATCTTCTTCAGTCTTTATCGAAGAAGATCAATATGAACGTGCCTCGGCACCAATCAGTACTAGAACTCTTTCAAACAAAGATTCTTCTTTCCTTTATAACAAGAGAACTTGTACTGACCAAAGAGGTATTCTGCCTACCCCGGTAGCAGAATTCCAGGACCTCCCGACTCTCAAGATTTCCCGTTCCAGACAGGGAAAACTGCTGGTGTCTCAGACAGAAACCCCTGGAGGTGAATTTGCTGATCTTAGAACTTATCTTAACAGACCCACTTCGGTAAAACGCAAACAGCCAATGCCGAAGACTAAACATCATCAAAAACAAATCTCCAGGGTTAAAAATCCCGACACTTATGCCAATGAAGTGAGTACTTCCCTGTACACTCAAGGAACTCAAAATTTGAAGAATCGGAATCATATTCCGAATATTATCAAAGAACAGATCCCTCAAAGTTTTTCTCGTTCTGCTGTTGTTTCCGATCTCCGGGAACATCTCAGACAAAAACGAGACAATGTTTCAACACCTTCAGTTCAACCATCTGATCATCATTGCAACCACAAAGTCATCATCCAAAGTTGTTGTCAAACAACAAAACGATCTGTCGTCGATCGCCTGACTTTTGTTAAATCTGAAGCTATGTCGGAAGAAGATGAAGTCTTGTATGCTTCTATCAACATGACTTCCCGAGACACTGGGGGTAGAAGGTGTTCTAAGCATGGCAAACCTCGCCGTCCTAGTCAACGGTATTTAGAATTACTCCAAGAATCTTCCGAAGGAGTGTTTCGACATACCCGTTCTCGAAGCCGAGACACAGTCGGTCAAAGGAATCTTCCTAAAAACCCTTCAGGTTATCTTCCTACTTCTCAGTCAGGAGACGACTCTTTCTCCGACTATGATACATATAGCGAAAGCTCTGAACAGACAGTGTCTTCCACTGTACCAAGAGAAGTGACAGCTTATGTTGTCAATGAAGATCCAGATGCTTCAACTTCTTCAAATCAGGAACAGCGAATCGCTGCACTAGAAGACAAGCTAAAAACCATGGCTGAAATGGCTGCTAATATGCATTCTATCATTATGGCACAACATGCTACACCATCGACTATACCTACTATGAGTCCAGAGATCATAGCATCTTCGGTACCTGTCAATACTGGGCTGGGGGTAATTTCTCCTCAAATGCCTCCTGTACAAGTACAAGTTCAAACTACACCTAGTCAATCAGGAGCTGGGGGTAGTGCTTATAATGCTGTTCCTCCTCCTACCACTCTAACTCAACCTACTCCTTCTTCGTCATTAGAAGACGCCAATGAAGCTGTCAAACTCTTGCGAACCCAGTTCGAAGCTTTCAAGGAGAAAGACAGCTTACAAAGATTGAGGATCAAGCATCCCTATCCAGTTGAATGGAAGGAAGTCCCGTTCCCACCGAAGTACAAGATCCCAACGATCTCTTTGTTCGATGGCAGTACTTCTCCTAGTCAATTCATCAATCATTTTGAGGTAATGACCGTTCAACTCCAGCCAAATGACGCTCTTCTTACCAGAGTGTTCGTCGGTTGTTTAGCCGACGTAGCATATGACTGGTACAGAAGTTTGCCTGATGGTTGTATCACTTCCTTCTCAGGTCTCAAGTAAATCTTCCTGGAACGGTTCTATGAAGGATTCAACGACATGACTATGTCGGCTCTCAACAAAATCAAACAAAAACACAATGAAACTGCTGAGAGTTTCATCGAACGGTTCCGCCGTGAAGCCTTGAAGATGCCCCCCCGGAACTTCAGCTGCTGTTACTATTGATACTTGTAAGGCAAATCTTTTGCCTATCATCAGTATGTGGACAGGATCTACCCAGTTCCAAGATTGGCCTTCATTCATTGTCAACGCCAAAGCTGCGGAAGTGAGTGCTGAAAAGTTCAAGCAATTGGGGGTACAGATGTCTAACCCCGATCGAGATGAACACCAGACATCAGGTGGTGGCAACCGCTAGAACAACCGCAAAGCAAAAGAAACTTTAAACATCAATTTGAATAAAAATAAAGAATCTTTGGCTGTCAATGTGGCTCCTCCTACATCCACTCCGACTCCTTCTGCACCTCCATCGAGGGAACCTCGTCCGAAAGTAGAATATTCCTTCGACGAGAATAACACTGCAAGCATCTTTGAATGTTTACTCAAAAGCAACAAGATTCAGCTCCCAGACCCAAAGAAACTTGATGAAGTCGGTAAGACAGATCATCCTAAATATTGTGTCTACCACAGGTTCATTGGACATCCTACTCGAGTATGCTACGTGCTCAAAGGCAAAATCCAAGAGCTTGTCAATGCTGGTGTCGTCACTCTACAGCAAGATGAGAAGACTGTTACTGCGAATATGGTTTCAGTCCAGTTTGGAGATTTTCCTCCGCAGATGGTACAACACGGTGTCATTCCTATTCCCAAAGCTACTCTTGAGATTGAGAATCTCCCGCCTCCACCAAATGAAGGTCTTGTTCCCTTGTCTCTTGACAATGGCAAAGTTATGTGGATCCATCCTGATCTTGCTCCGGAGTTTGAAGTGCCCTCTTCTTTCAAAAAGAAAGGTCATTCTAAATGCAAGACAAAGACTTGCAACATGGTGTCTTTTGACCCCATAATTGACGAAGAAATTCTGCTAGGCACCAGATCAGGGAAAGCCTATTTGAAAGATCATTCTGAAGCTCAAGAGAACCCTACCTCTTCTTCTGAACCCATTCCAATACAATCTACTTCCTCTGAAGAAATTCCTTCCACATCTTCACCGGTTGTAGTACCTATTCCTCCTAAGCCGGTGGTTGCTGATAAAGGCAAGCAACAAGTCCGTTTTGACAAACCCTTGAAGAAATCATCTCCTATAGGACTTGAAAAGCCGTACAACTTTGATATATTGGCTCAACTAGCCAATACACCGGCTAGGCTATCAATTTTTGAGCTCTTGCGCCTTTCTAAAGAGACTCGAGAAACTTTAAGTGAAGCCCTGATGTAGGCTGAAACTTGCCTAACTCTTCTCAAAAAGCCGGAAGCCGAACCGATCTCTTGTCGTCATTGTCATAGTGTCCTGGAGTTGATTCCAAACATCACTTTCACTCAGGATGATATGCTGCTGGAGGATAATAGACATGATCGTCCTATCTACTATACATGGTATGTCGATTCGATGAAAGTCGATCGTGTCCTGATAGATCCAGGGTCTGCACTCAGTATCATGCCAAAGACAATGCTAGACGAATTAAAGACACCAGTACATAGTCTTTCAAGCACAATCACCACTATCTTGGGATTCAACCAAGGAAGGAGCGAACCTTTGGGTAAGATTCACCTAAAACTCCAAATAGGCAATCTTCGCACAAAGATGACCTTTTATATCATCGACAATCATGGTTGTTCTTACAACGCTCTTCTGGGAAGACCATTCCTCCATGAACATAATGTTGTTTCATCAACTCTTCATCAATGCTTTAAATATGTCGATGACAAAGGAGAAGTTCATAAAGAAGTTGCAGACCTTTATCCTTTCAAAGGTGTCGAAGCATATTGCAATGACGCTCGTATGTATAAGGAGGAATTTATGAAAGTGGTATTGGCCATGGATACTGAAGAAGACCAAAAAGCAGTGCCCAATGACACTCTCATCATACCTGTTAAAGGGCGTGTTTCCAATCCTCAGTCCTCTAAACCATTGGCTATTCACTTGCCAGTTCAGAAAAAATCGGTTGATGGCAATCAAGATAAAAGGGAGCTTACCTCTTCTGAGCCACTTGTTATCGATTTACGTCGTAACAAGGACAAAAAGAAGCTCACTTCTACTGAGCCTCTTGTTGTTGATTTAACACACAACAAGGAAAAAAGGGAGCTCACCTCTTCTAGCCACTTGTTATTGACCTTCGTCGTAACAAGCTTCCTCTACGTTCTTCTTCTCCCCCTCTTATAATCAATCTGACCAAGCCTGCTAAGGCTAAAGGTCCTGCTGTAAATACAGATGTACAAATTAATGAAAAAGCATCTACTTTCCAGTATACTGATGTTATTTATCATACTAAATCCTATTTGGATATGTTAGATAGCTTCAAATCATTTACAATGGGAGTTGTACAATCTCTTCAAACAGAAGTCTCATTTGAAGATCCAGATGACTCTTACCGTATTGTCCCTGCTCGAAAGAAAGGCGAAAGTCCAATACTTTTTAGTAAAGGACCAGAACAACAATTCAGCTACACGGATGATAGCAAGCTTAACGATACAGGACATCTACAACTCCGTCGTTATAGTCAACAATCAAAAGACATCATCCATAAGATGGGTTATGATTTTAAAAGTGGCCTCAACTATGGTAAGGGTAGACGAACTCCCATTCGTACAGCTGTTCCAAAAGGAAAATCTGATATGTATTACAGCAAGATCAAAAGAGGTCTTGGATATGCTTCTCCTCCGATGTTATCCCTTGTAGTTTCTGACTCTGATAGCGAAGAACGTTCTAACTCTTCTGATTCCAGGTCATGGGATTCTGACACCAGCATTGGTAAAGTCCATCGTGTAATCGTATCTTCTAATATGGTATCCGTTGAACTTCCGGAAGGATATGATGAGGACATTGAAGAAAATCCTGAAACAGATCCTTGGGCTCAACAGATGGATAAATCAGTGGGTACTCCGATTTGAACAAAGAGAACCTCCTACTGAAGATCAATTAGTTCAAGTTGATGTAGGAGAAAGCGAGTCACCTCGTCCAATCTTTATTAGCAAAAATCTTCCAGAAGCAGATAAACAAGAGTTGATTCTTCTCATTAAAGAATACATTGACGTCTTTGCTTGGAGTTATGAAGATATGCCAGGTTTAGATCCCAAAATTGCTACTCACAAACTGAACATTTTGCCTAATGCTAAACCAGTCAAACAGCAGCAACGGCGATTCAAGCCTGAAATGATGGACGCAATCGATGATGAAGTCAAGAAACTTATCGCTTGTGGCTTTATTCGAGAAGAACAATATCCTGATTGGGTAGCCAACGTTGTTCCAGTTATGAAGAAAATCGGCAAAGTCCGAGTCTGCATCGACTTTCGGGATCTTAATGAAGCATGTCCGAAAGATGAATTTCCTCTCCCTATCACGGACGTCATGATTGACACTACCTGTGGTTTTGAGCGAATATCTTTTATGGATGGATTCTCTGGATACAATCAGATCAAGATGAATCCTGAAGATGAAAAACATACTTCTTTCCGTACTCCTCGGGGAGTCTATTGCTACACAGTGATGCCATTTGGTCTCAAGAACGCTGGTGCAACTTACCAACGGGCCAGAGCACCGATACACTGCGGTGGAGAAGTAATGCCTTGTCCTGGTGTTCGCCATTCAGAAGACAAAGCATTACATCATTGGTCAAACCATTCATGTCATATCCCGAGTCAATCCTCTTCGGGTACTGATGAAGAAGCCTAGCACACTCAAATCTCGGCTTGCTACATGGGCCATTCTTCTAGCCCAATATGACATGGTGTATGTTCCTCAAAAGTCTGTCAAAGGTCAAGCGCTGGCGGATTTCTTGGCGGCTCATCCTGTACCAGAAACATCCAAGCTTTACGATGAAATTCCAGACGAGACGTTGGAAGTCAACATGATCTCTGAAGAATTTCCAACCTGGCGTCTATTCTTTGACGGAGCATCCAGAATCGGACCCAATGGTGCTATTGTAGCAGGAGTTGGAGTTGTTCTCGTTTCTCCAGACGGATCAACTATCCAAAGAGCTTATTCTCTAGATGAATCATGTTCCAATAATGTAGCAGAGTATAATGCTCTACTTATCGGTCTTCAATTAGCCAAGCAATTGAATATCGAATATCTTGAAGTTTACGGCGACTCTAAGCTGGTTGTCAACCAGGTTAGAAGAACTTATGAAGTCCGTCATCAAGATCAGGTACCTTACTTTGAAGCAGCAATCAACATGGCTATATTATTCAAAGCTTTCTTTATTGAATATGTACGCCGAGCTTGCAATACTGAAGCAGATGCCTTAGCCAATCTTGCAGCAGTCTTAGCCGTTCCCATCAGAAGACAACAAGTGGTGGTTATCTCTAATCGAGAATTGTTTTGTGTCGAAAACAATCGTAACATCGAGTTCAATAATTTTGCTAAAATTAATGTTATCAATGAAGATTGGAGAACTCCTTTCATCGACTTCGTGGTTCACGACATACTTTCCGAAGATCCTAAGGAAGCTACAAGTATTCGACGACGATCTCTACGGTTCTACTACAATCAAACCACCAAGACTCTCTATCGGCGGACTTATGACGGTCTCCTTCTACGCTGTCTAGCTAGTGAGGAAGCAAAACAGGTGTTACGTGAAGCTCACGATGGTGTCTGCGGAGCACATCAGCCCGGTCCTAAACTACAGGATCGCATCCGAAGAATGGGTTACTATTGGCCCTCTATGGTATCAGATGCCATCGAATATGCAAGGAAATGTCGAGCCTGTCAAATCCATGCAGATTTCATTCATCAACCTTCAGAATTTTTACATCCGACAGCCGCTTCCTGGCCTTTCGAAGCTTGGGGCATGGATGTCATAGGTCCTATTAATCCTCATTCTTCTAGAGGACATCGGTTCATTCTAGCAATAACAGACTATTTTTCTAAGTGGGCTGAAGCTATACCCTTGGCTGAAGTCAAGACCAGTAGTGTCATCAACTTCGTCAAACACCATGTCATTTATCGATTTGGTGTCCCTCGACGAATCATTCATGACAACAGACCGTAATTCATCAGCCAGAAATTTACCAGATTCTGCGATGATCACCGGATTGACAACGTCGCCTCGACTGCCTACAATCCTGCCGCTAATGGTTTAGCTGAAGCCTTCAACAAAACTATTATCAAGCTCCTCAAAAAGTTTGTATCCACTAACAAACGAAATTGGAGTGAAAAGCTTGGCGAATGTCTATGGGCCTACCGAACTACGGTCCGTAACCCCACAGGTTTTACACCTTTCTCTTTGGTATATGGCTGTGAAGTTGTTTTTCCTCTGGAACTTCAAATTCCTTTTTTAAGGATTGCCATTGCTAACGAGCTCACTACAGAGAACAATGATCTTCTTCGACTTCAAGAATTGGAGGCACTTGATGAGAAGCGGTTAATGGCTCAACAACATATTGAGTTATACCAAGCTCGCATTTCTAAGACTTTCAACCGTAAAGTTAAGGTCAGAGCCTTTCAACAAGGAGAACTTGTTTTAACAGTCAGACGTCCTATGACTATGACTCATATGAGTAAAGGCAAATTCGATGCAAAGTGGGAAGGTCCCTACGTTGTAAGCAAAGTCTTTTCAAATGGAGCTTATCAACTCTCAGAACTGGATGGACGAATTGCAATGATGCCTATCAATGGCAAATTCCTTAAAAAGTATTATGTATAAATATAAATGCTTGTAAATCATCAGACAAGTTCAAGTTCATAAATAAAATTTTATTTCATTATAAATGATAGTACATGATATTAAGGAAGGTCACTATCATCCTTCTCTACATTTGGACGAGGACCACTGCCGTCTTTTTCAAAAACACGGTCAGCAAAAGAGCCGAGAACCTCCTTGCTGGAACCCACTAGGAACTTGCAAGCGGTCATCCTCATGGCTTCCTCTTCTTCGGTCCTTCCTGGTTCAAGCAGAAAGTCCAGGATGTCTCGCGGTGGCTTGGGTGCAGACGAACCTTCGCCTACTTCTGCCTCCTTTGATTGAACTGGATTGACAGGACATTCTTCAGTGCCCTTCTCAACCTTTGGGGCAAGATCAGCCTTCTTGGATGCATCTCCAGATGACATTTTTATGTTAGAAAAGGGAAAGTGCTCCTTTCTGCTAAAATTCTGTTCTATTTATAGGAAGATAACGAAGCAACACATTCATTCGACGGTTCGTCCGTTCATTACATTCATCCGACGGTTTATCCGTTCATTCACATTCACCTGACGGTTTACCCGTTCATTTATTATCACCCGACGGTTCATCCGTTCACATTCATCCGACGGTTCACCCGTTCATTCATATCCACTTGACGGTTCACCCGTTCATTAATCATCATTTGACGGTTCATCCGTTCATTCATTATCATTTGACGGTTCATCCGTTCATTATTATCCATTTTGACGGTTTGTCCGTTCATTCCATCATTTGACGGTTTTCCCGTTCATCTCACATCCACATCAGCAACTTATCGTTTCGATTAAGTTGTCAATTGAGATAATAATATTCAGTATATTCTGCCACGTCCATATTACCTCTGAGCAGATATAATGAATATAATTATTTTCTACAAAATCATCAAGAAATATATCATGTCTTGCACCTCTGAATATATTTTCTATCTCTATTATTTATATCTGAACAAGATATGCAACAAATAATGGAGCTACAATAAAATTGTCTTTTATTAATCAAAATATGAGACATTACAAAAACACATGTACTTCAAAAGACATAAAGATACAAAAATGTTCCACTAAGACGGAGGTATTATCAGATTATCAATCTGCTGCTTTAGAGTCTGCAGCCGTTCTTCACGAGTGGACATCACCCTCCTTCTGGCTTCTTCCATCCCGGTTTCTTCATTGAAAGCAGGCATGGCCACCATTCGGCGAGTAATCTCAGCATTATGAGCTTCCACATACTCATCCCTCTCCTGAATCAGAGCATTGAATTGTTGGGTTGCAAGTTGATGATCAGCAACTTCATCTTCTAACTCCTTCTGGAGACGAGCAATCTCTGCCCTCAGCTCAGCAGCTCTCTTCTCTTTTCTCTCGGCCATCAAGGTTACTGATTCCAGCTTGGAGTTATATTCAGCAGATTTTGCAGAGAAGGCTTCCAAAAGATTCTGGAGATTGACCCTTTCAATGTCAGCTGCTTGAGCCAGTTGCTCGAATTCTGCCTGCACTAGAGATTCTACGTCTCCTTGGTTGAGCTCTTTATAGCTTTTGATGGAAATCTCTAACTCATTCAAAATATGATCCAGGAGAGTGGCTTGAGCCTCATCACCTTGTTCCCGGATAGCTCTTACTAAGAGAGAGTTTGGACCTCTAACCATGAAAAAATCAGTACCCTCTTTTTCCATCATTCTATTTACTAGAGGTTTCAAAGATTCAAAAAAGCATATGGTAAATGATTGGATCATAAGATTATTAGTTGCTATAGCACCAGGAGTTGCAGCCACTTCTGTTGATGATGAGGCCGTGGGACGTTCAATCTCTCGCGTCTGGACAGCAGGCTTTTTGAACAAAGGAGCCAAAGTGGAGCTAGTTGCCCCTCCCGGTTGTTCTTCTGTAAAAAGTAAAAATTTTTATTTTGCCTGTTGTTTGCTATTATCCAAGAAGATTAAAGATGTAAATTATCTTACCATGGTTGAATCCAGCAATGAGCCTATCATCTGCTGGAATAGACTCTGGCCGAGCAGAAGTAGCTTCAGCCATAACAGCTTGGCTACTGCCCGCTTCAGAACCACACGATAAATGATGACTGCTACTAACAACCACCGTCGTTATAGGCACTATGTCCGTGCACGTCGGAGGTGCTAGAAGAGTCTCAAGATCTGCAGAAAATACAAATAAAGACGTTAGCTATCAAACTATTTAAGAGGAGATTGCTAATTTCATTTTATACCTTGAGGGTCAGTAGCGGAAGTTTCTTTCGGAGCTTCTTCATCTGCTGCTTTTTCTGGAGATACTTCTACCCTAACATCCTTTTCAGGATTTAAGGTATCAGCAGCATTTTCTGGAGCCTCAACATCCTCTTCAGGATTTAAGGTATCATCGACAGCATTAGGAGTTATATGCACTTCATCATCTCTTTCGAGATCTTGCATATATTCATCAATATTCTCAGACGAAGAGCTCTCTTCATCTTCATCTTCTTCTGGTGCATTCCCGCTGGTAGTTGCAGCTTGGTCACAATAGTCATCCAGCGGGCTGTAGCTGCAATCTTCTAGAGCCGCAATCACTTCGCGATCTTCCTCTTCGCTGAGGGTTCTAGGGGTAGGCGGAAGTTGAGTCGTCTCCGCAGCAGGTGGAAGAGAGTGTACAACATTTTGCTCTTCCTCCACTTCTTCCATAATACTTCCTCTAGGCTCTTCGGCCTCAGTTCTCGGATCAAGATCTTTCCTTTGCTCGATCTCTTCTCCATGTTCTGGACTAGGAGTTTTATTCCTAGGCTCTGAAATAGGAGTGGGAGATGGCAAAGTTAATCCAGCTGCAGCATCCATTACCATTGAAGACATGGCTCGATTTCTTCTTTGGGCCAGCTTCTTTCTTTTCGGAGGCCTCTCAGGGCTCTCTATATTTACAGTCTCGACTTGTCTTTGGACAGAGGTCGGTGTGGTGGCCTCTTCTTGCTGGATTGTCTCGGCCAGCTGCCGAGATTGGGATCTAGTGGTAATCTTTTCAGAAGAATGATCTAAGATCAATTTCTTCTTTGCTGCTGGAGCGGGAGGCTCCTCTCTTCTCCTCTTCTTGGCTGGAGATTTGCCCACCTTCAAAGAGACACATAGTGGCACGTTAACTTCTTGAGAGAACATAACATCCCTTGAAGCTTCCAAGGGCGCGTCTACTGGCTCATGTACTTCATCATTTCCTATGAGCGACATAACGACTCCTCCCCTCTTCAATCTTGTTGAAGACGCGAAGCTATCCGCGAGGTTGAAATTCTCAGCAAAAGTGTTTGAAGATGTATAAAATACTGAGTATGTAAATAGCATCCGAGGGCCATGATTGCTGTTTACAGGCATCGAGAACGTCGCTTTCGTATCTCGAGCATTATAATAAGCCCATGCTTGGGCCCCATATATTAAAAAACCCTTTCCTTGAAGACATGTGATAGCATTCTCCACATGAAATTGGTCGTACCCAAACTGCCTAGCAAATCGACTGGGGAGATATGGCTCTAAATAACATTCATCCTCAAACCGGTACACCAAATGGGACGGTCGAATTGTTTTCAACCACTCAAAAGCTGCACGACTCAGAGGATGCATCTTCGAGTCAATCATATTTGTTGGCATTTGTTCGTAACCAGCAGGAGGATGGGTGCAATAAAAGTTCCATCCTTTGTTCAAGTTCAGAGCATATCTACAATCTCTCAGAGCAGTGTATTTCCACTTACCATGAGAGTATCTCCGTAAAAAGCTGCCGTCGACCGGTCCCATGTCGGGATCCATCAAAGTGGGATGGTGAAGGAGCAACCACCCAAATAGATATGTATATAGTAATTCCAACCGTGGAAATTCTTTTTCACCCTTGGATCTCAGCATCAGATCGACGTATAGACGAAGACCAGCATTCAGCTTACAAGTCATTGCTGACAAAAGATCCATCTTATAGCCGAAGACTAATCTAACGGCAGCAAAAAGAACACCGCGATGGAAGCGGTCTACAGCACTGGATCCCGGGACTACAAACCGACGGAGCCAATGTGTCAGAAATCCTGCTAATTGAGCTTCTTTTGACATCGGTCTATATCCTACTCTCAGATAACTTTCGAGAGTATCTCCTTTCTTCAAAGGAGGACATTGATAATCATCCTTCATCTCTTTATCAAAATCGCCACTTTTTTCCATCAACTTCATCACTTATGTGTTGCTCAATGGCTTAAAGAAATCAGGATAGCATCTATCATGTTCCTTGGTCTTCGGTTCTTGAATGTGGTTAAGGAACAGATAAGGTAGCCATTTCGAGGAATAGCAAGTGTTTGATGTAGCACTTTTATAGAACAGAGAACAAATTTTATAATGGCATAGCAGTTCCTCGAAGACTGCTACCATTTCTGCATTCTCTCTCCGGAGTCTGTCCAACTCATCATTTGTTGGGACAAATTCTTCTTATGGGGCATCTCCCATTGGCAAGTAAGAGATGTACTTCATCTCATGAAGTGCAAACCCGATTTCTCTGTCGGGAGTCATGAAGGTCCCCGTTCTGTAATTGTAACTCTCTGCTAGAGCCAAGAACAGGTGAGGGTTCGGAGCAAAACCATAGATAGTGGCATGCACTGCTTGGTACAAGTTGATTTGCTGCAGTTCGCTTTCAAACTTGGTCATAATCCAATTTGCTATGCAGCTCCATCTTTTAAAATCTGGATTCACCAATCCAGTTAGTCTGATGTCCTGCTCAGGATATCTTCCTTCGACCTTCACAAACTTATTTGCAAAAATTGGGGTTCTGACGGGCATTAACAAGGAAGAATTCTCCGGCGGAATACAACCGGGTTTCAGACCTCTCAACAAAATACTGTACCATTCTGAGGAACTGTAGAACATATCCTTCTTACTTGGTCCCTTCTTCACAAAAATTCTTCCTGGACGGGCATCTTGGAACGGTATAAGGTTCCATTCCATCTTCCTCGGATAGCTCGCATGAGCATATCGGGATAAGGGGAGGCAGCGTGGAACATTTGGTATCGAGAAAGATCTATCCGTCTGATGGACAATCCTTTCTTCCATCTCTGGTCTCGGTTGAGAACTTTTCTCAAAAGCTTCACCGAATAGGAATAATGGTTTCTTGTGTATGACAGCATCTGCCGTTTCCAGAGGTTGTCCGTTCATCAAACATTACAGTGTCTCATTATCTTGGGATATCAAAATGGCCTGACGGGAGGTCGGCAGATCATATTGAGGTTAGTGCACATGTGACAAGTCCTCTTTATATTCTGATTCTGAAACCCTATGAAGTTCTCGTATTCTGGGTCTTCTCTAGTATTAACTGCATCAGACAGAGAAAACAAAAATTTTCAGTATAAGTCAAAGTCAAAGATTCAGTTTGCGCAAAAATTAGATTGCGCAAAATTAGATTGCGCAAATAATCAAATTGCGCAAACAAACAGACATCAGTTTGTGCTGACAAATCTCGCGCAAATCAACAAATTGTGCTGACTTTTGTCAGCGCAGTTCAACCGATTGCACAGAGAGTCGTCCTTCATAAAAATGAAGAAATGAATTGATTTGTGCAACCAAAACCCTAAAAAGGGTGGCGCAGTATGATCCTATCTCTAAAAAGAGATGGATTCTGAAAGGAACAATGAAATCAAAACTCTAAAAAGAGTTTTTGATTAGGTTAGCTACCTATCATTGCTGGATGAGCAGTTTCATGGCGAGAAGCTCGTCGCGCAGCCCTAGCCGATGACTCGGCGGGGCCTTGCCCTTAGCAGCGGCGGAGGATCGTCGGGGAGCCATTGAGATCGTCGGAGAAGAAAGAAAGAAAGAGCTCAGAAGTTTTCTCTCAAATGTACGAAGAAAGCAAGTAAAGAACACTTCGAAGGAATTGAAGAACTATTTATAGTTTTTCAAATCGAAACGGCCGCCTTAGATTGCGCCTAAAAATGGGCTAAACCCTCAGATTGCGCAGACAGCTCACTACTTGCGCAAATTGATTTCAAATTCAAAATTCAAAGTATTTCAAAATTTTGAATAAATTCAACTTTCGAAAACTTTGAAGGGGGTCTTGTAGGTCCTGAAAAATCAAGTTGCACACATCAACAAAGTCAGAAAATCAAGAAATACAACTTTCAGATGAACTGTGCAGACATCATATTGTGAATACTTCAGATTGCGCACGATAGATTGCGCACACTTTCAAGCGCGCAGGCTGACGTGGCAAATCACCATCTTTACCTGACACAAATCAAATCTTCTGACAGCTGACAGCGTGGAGAACGAGGAGACCGTTCGTTTAATCGTGCAGCACGGCACTCGAGGACAGTTGGCAGCGCAATCCATTTCCTGCGCAATTCAAGTTGGCGCAATCCAAAACCAGCGCAATTCAATGTGCGCGTTCTATCAACACAAATGACAAAATACACGTGGCATTCATGCCATCAATTGCTCATTTCGTGGCAACTGTCTATGCACGATCATGTGCATTTCAATCAAATGATGCCATGTGTCCAAGACAGTTGGCCCATGATCCAACAACTGTCTGCGCAGTCCAGTGTTGCGTAATCCAGTTGCTGCACAATCCATTATGCGCAGTCCAGAATAACTAAAAGTTAGCTATTTCTCAAAACTCTATAAATAGAGTTTCAAGTCTCCATTCAAAGGGGGATCAAGGATCAATAATCAGAGATCAGAGATTAGATTATCAGACTTCAAAGTTCAGAGAGTTCAGGAGTTCTTGCCCAAGTGCTGCTGCATTCTTCCGAGGCTTTTGCCTTCAACTTCCGAGGCCTTTTTGCCTTCAATTCCAGAGTTGTTTTCAACTTCAGAGGCTTCGTCTTCAAAGTTCACATCGTCCAAGGGATAAAGCAATCATCATCTAGATTGGATTCCTAAAGTTGTACCATTCCCAGAATTCAAATTGTAATCTTTTACAAAGTTTGTATCAATAAAGTTCTTCAACTTTTGTTTTTACAACAGTATGCTTATACTGCTTCACTATCATTATTAGTATTATTTAAAACCATTGGTAGGAATTAAGGGATTTTATTAAATTCCTTGTATTAATATAGTACTATTGTTAGAGTACTCTAAATATGGGTTTTAAATAAATACATACATAGCAATTCTAGATATTCTCCAAAAATTGTTCTACCTATATATATTATATATATATATATATATAATATTATATAATATATTATATATATATATATGACAAAATTGGGATTTTTGTCAAAAATCGATTTTCTAAAGTTTTCCCAAATGTAGTTTTAACCTAAAGTGCATTCCTATAATTTTCTAATAGTTATCTAAACATATTGTGATAGTATTTCGAGTATTATAAGATAAATATTTTCTTAAAAAGATATAAAACCTATTATGCTTTTAAATATATTTCTTAATTATCTACAAATAGTTTTCTAAATATTTCTAGAATTTTCAAATGATTATCTACATACTTTGACTAATAATAATAAAAAGAAAAACATAATTTCTATTATAAAATAATAGTTCCAAAAACATGCTTGTTTAGATATAAATATGCATAGAAAAACTTTTAAACGGTTTATACATAAATTCTAGACAATTATATAATTTTAAATGTTGGGATTTTGATTAAATAGAGTTGAAAATTATTTACAAATTTTTTTTAGCTTGAAATAAAAAATATATAATATTTCTAAGATATGGTTCGACTAAAGATTTAACTTCGCCTAAATCAATGTCCCTATCAGATTAGACTATTTTCAATCGTGACAATTTTGGATTTCTTCATATCGATCCTAGGTAATTGGACGATTCTGAACTCTATGGAATTATTGGTTTCACCAGCTAAGGACCTCAGGCAAGTGCACTTTCTGATTGATTTTCGATTCATGGTAGTCTTACATTTTATGTTCATACATATGTCTTGCTGCTTGTTGACACGCTCGTCACACGGAGTAGTCGGGAGGGAAAATATCTTAGTAGACATGTGGACTACCCAGAACTATCTCAATATGTCTATTCGTGAATAATAGCAGCTGCACACGACACGTGCAGGTACCAATTTACCCCTAGCCGTTCACATGTCGAAACGGATATTTCACATCACATAGGTAGTTGTATTTTATTTGTTTTCCTTGTCTTCTCCACCGTGCCATGTCATCAATACTTTCTAGTTTCATATCTCATATGTTATTTAATGTCTTGTTAGTTCGATTGTGTTCTCGCATTGCCGTCGGTTTGTGTGCTTGTTCCATTTCTGACTGAAAACTAACATTTTTCAGGTTAGCCGTGGCTTCTTTAGCATTGGGAGATTCAGATGTATTTGCAGGCCAAAACCTAGAAGCTAGCTAGTTAGTTTAAATTTTATTGTAAATGAAATTATGAAATTTTTTATTTTCTTTAAATATAAATGTTGTAATAACTTAGAAATGTGAATGAGCAATAAATATTATTCTGCGATTTTGAGCATCTTGGCCGTGACAGCGTTCTACCGTCAACTCTACGGCGTAGGCTGGCTTGGACACGTCTCGTATCCGAAAAAGGGTACGGGTTGTCTAAAGTTTTTGAGGTGGCCCATGCATGACAGTTTTCGCAAAATTGTGCGAACTTGTGGTAGTACCATATTAGTCGTACTACTGCGAGCCTGCGACTAGGAAATGCTCATTCACATTAGGAATAATTTGAATTTAGGAGATGGTTAGGACTAGGAGTCCCAATTCTAATTTGACCGATTGGGTAGTTAAGGTTGCTACATAGGTCTCATTGAATTCTAAACTCTATTATATGACTTTCATATAAGGAGGTACTATTGTAATTTGATACAATGGTATAACCTAAGATTTGTAAGTCTATTTTTTGACTTTTGAAAATTTTCTACTTATTTTATTTTAGTTTTAAGTATTTTCTAGTCAGAGAATAACTTCCATTTCTATTTGTATTTTAGGTATTTTGAAAGAAAGGAGATTGCCAAATTTTAGAAGAAAATTTTTCCTAGGGTTAACTGATTATTATCAAGTGTTATGTTTAGATTTAAATTATTGCTATACTATTTTAGAAGATATTGCATTTATGATAAATGTACATCTATAAATATTTAAATTACTCTTAACAATATTTTGATGATTGAATCTATTTTAAAGACTAGTTAATAATATAAGATAATATTTTGTGATTGATTTGGAATATGGTTGGATCAAACCCAATTTAATTCATGGGAGAATTTGTTTCATAGATTTGATCCTTCCTATTCAGGGCTTCCCATCTCCTATATATAAGGGAGGCTTCCCTTTGTTTTCTCCCTAACCCTCTTCCCGAAATTTTGAAAATATTCTCTTTATTTATTTGAATTAAACTATGATTGTTGTAATTTTATAAATATTTAAGGATGCCTTAGCCATGGTTAAATTTTGGAGCGCCATATGACTAGAAGTGATGGCACAGAAAAGCAATGGCATGCTTTGACTAGCGTATTAGCTATAGAGAAGGTCGAGTCATAGGTGTGTACTAATTAGGAAAACCAGGCCAAATCGTGACATAACCCTAGGAATTATTTACTATTAAAACTATTGGCTTTTAGAAGACCCGGCTGTCCCAAACTAGCCCGAACTCAACCCAAGTCCTGGTGGTCATGTAGTGCGACCAACGTCGTCCATGTAGATATATAGATGCGTATATATAGTTTGGTAGTCCATTTCTAGTATTGGAAATAATTTCTATAA
>JANAVB010007566.1:0-55202 GCA_029216955.1 Iris pallida
AACCCGATTTATTAAAAACCCATTTCTGTGTGGGTTTAAACCCATTTACACAGACCAAACCCGATAACCCAATTATTTAAAAAACCGTGTCCTGATAGTTTAGGACACGGGTACATGAATCTTGTGTCCATGGTGAGCACGACACGCACGACACAAATCTCGCGTGTCCACGTACACCACTGGGTTCCTCGTGTTCAGGCGAGTCCACACACGTGTACACGAGACACAACTCGACACACAGAAGAAATGACACGTACGTGTCGATAGGCAGTGGCTTTCGGGGCGTTGTACGGCGGAGGAGGAATCGAGGTGGTCGAAAAAAAAATGGAGCTGGGTTCGTCTCGTCGAGACGAACAAGTTGGTGGTGGTGCGCGGCCCCGCGACGTCTGAAACGGCGGCGCTAATAGATCTAGGTTTCCGACGGTCTCGTCGGAGAAGAAGGGGGTCAGGACGGCGCTGTGGTGGTCGAAAAATAGTATAGGGTTAGGATTTGGGGTCGGGGTCTATTTATAGGGTCGGGAAGTCGGCCGAATTAGGGTTTAGATTAGGGTTACGGCGATAATCGCCGGAGATGATGACGGAGAAGGCGGTGATTCGGGCGGCTGTTTTGTAGAAACCCTCCCCCGCAATATTCGATATTGCAAAGACCCCCACCGCCTTAGTTTATGCAATTTCTAAATTGCAAAAATCCCCCCCCCCCGCTGTTGCTCTGTGCAAATTTCATTTGCACAGACAAAACAAATTTTGCAAACAGTATTTAAGACAATTAAAATAATTACAAATTGATATTAAAATAATTTAATAAATTGCAAATTGATATTTTTAGCTTTAAAAATCATTTAAAATTTATAAAAATTTCTAATAATTATAATAACTCATTTTAAAGATATAAATGCTATTTAAAATTATAAAAATAATATTTTAAAATCTAGGGGCTTATAAATCTTTCCTCCTTGAAAAATTTCGTCCTCGAAATTTATAAGGATAGAAGACTCTACAAACATTTAATATAGCAAACAATACAAATAATGACTAAGGTTACTATTAAGACTAACCTCTAAGGTATCAAGCGGGAACGGGTGGTTCCCTCGCGGCTGTTGGATCGAACAAGTAAGAATATCTCTCCCTCATGTCCGACTCCCTCTCCCAAGTAGATTCCCCCGGAGAGTGACGGCTCCAAGCTACTCGGACCAAGGGTATGACTTTGTTCCTCAGCCTCTTCTCCCTCCTGTCCAATATCTCCACTGGCTGCTCAGTAACTGCAAGGCTCGGTCCGATCTCCAATTCTGAATGATCTAGCACATGGCTGGGGTCTGGAACGTATCTCCTCAGCTGAGACACATGAAAGACATCGTGAACTCCTGCTAGGTTGGGTGGAAGTGCAACCCTGTAAGCTACCTCTCCGATCCTGCCAAGTATCTCGAACGGTCCAATGTATCTGGGGCTCAACTTGCCGCCTCGTCCGAACCGGATCGTCCCTCTAGTAGGTGATATCTTCACCAACACCATATCTCCGTCTGCGAACTCCATCGGTCTGCGACTAGCATCGGCCCAGTGTTTCTGTATGTCCTGGGCGACTCTGAGCCTGTCTCTGATCATCCTGACCTTCTCTGCCGCATCAGTGATCATCTCTGGCCCAAGCATAACTCTAACCCCAACATCATCCCAAAAGAGCGGTGTACGACATCGTCGTCCATATAGTGCCTCGAAAGGAGACATACTGATGCTGGCTTGGTAGCTGTTGTTGTATGAAAACTCTACCAAGTGCAGATGGCTCTTCCATGATCTGCCAAAGTCCAGCACACAAGTCCTTAGCATGTCCTCTAGCATCTGTATCGTCCTCTCGGACTGTCCATCTGTCTGTGGGTGGTACGCTGTACTGAACTTGAGCCGACTGCCCAACTCCTCCTGCAAGCTCCTCCAGTAGTGGGACGTGAATTTGCTATCCCGGTCCGATACGATGCTCACTGGTACCCCGTGCAAGCGAACTATCTGCTGCATGTATAGCTCTGCCAATTTTTCAGTGGAGAGCCCCACCTTGAAGGGTATGAAGTGCGCACACTTCGTCAGCCTGTTCACAATGACCCAAATGGTATCCTTCCCTTCTTGGGAACGAGGAAGTCCTGAGACGAAGTCCATCGTAATGTGTTCCCACTTCTACTCAGGAATGGGTATAACACCCAGTTTTCTAAAATGAGAATAATTTTGAACTTTTGTGTTTTTAATCATTTAATAATGGTATTTAAATCATAATATGATTTTTGGTGATTTTTATCATTTAAAAACTATTTTTAAGTCATGACCTATGATTTTGGTGTTGCTAGTGTGACCTTAGAGACTGTTTGACCTAAAGCCTAACCATGTGAGTAGAGGTTCACTTTAGTGCATTTAACCTAGAGGATATTTTGGTCATTTCTGAATTTATTTGAGCTTATTGTGATTTATTATAATTATTTGGAATTTAATATATATTATTTTGAATGGTATGATTTTAATATTATTTAATTAATTGCCTTGTGTTGTGATTAGTCCTAACCTAGATTGGACCTAACCTAGATTAGTCATAGCTAGTCTTAGTGAGCCATGGTTAGTATTAGTTAGTTATGATTAGTTTTGGTTAAGTCATGAATAGTTAGAGCTAACTAGGTTGCAATTAAGACAAGTGTGAAACCTAGATTTTAGACCATTGATTAAACTAGATGGAAGGAGAGCCCTTGATCTATCCTAAAACCCTAGACTTTTATAGCCAACCTAGGTATTCCCCATCCCTATTTAATCCCTCTCAAATAGTTGCCTCTTTTGGTTCATTCCTTCATTTTGCAAGAACAAGGTTTGTCTTCATTGAAACTCCTTCATATTTTGATCAATATTGATCCTTTTTCATTCAAACTTCTTCCATGGTGACCTAATTTGTATTTTCCTACTGTTTATGGAGGCTAATAACAGATTTGAGATACTTTGGAGCTTGGGGCTAGCTAGAAGGAATCCCCATTTTTGAAGTTTTCTTGAGAGAAGAGCACCTATAGGTAACTTCCGATTCCCTTCATAGATTTTTGATTTCTTGGCATGGATGTATAGCCCTAGGTGTCCTCTAACTGTAGGAATAGGATTCGTGTCTTTTCGTGTCCTTTACGTGTCCATATCGGACACGTATAAGTGTAGATACCTTAGTGTTCGACGAAATGCCACAGTGGGCATTTCGATCCTGTTTTAGGATTGTGTTTGAATAGAAAAATAGGTTTTAGCGTCGCTTATGGGTTCCTACACGACTGAGCGTGTTTCGTGTCGTGTTTGGATCGAGTCGGACCCGTGGACACGGTCGTGCGCGCCGGGACAACATTGTCCTGCTACCCGCAGGGTCGTGTGAGCTATTTTGGACACGAGGACACGTGTCCTTTGACACAGGCCTTGGGGCAATGTCTGACATGACACCCCCAAGACCACGTGTCATTTGAGTCCGTGTCGGGTGAGGGATTCGGCCCGCACTGGACACAGGCGCAGTCGACTGAACCTAGTCTGTGTGCATTGAGTTTGTGTGTGTGTTTGGACACATTTGTGTCCTAGTTTTGGACACAATAGTAAGTGTATGACACGAGAACATATTGGTTATTATTTACCAACCTTAATCCCATTGATTAATTGTTAATTTAACGTTTGAATAGGAATTCCCCATTCGACTGTTACTGTGTGTATCAGTGAGCAATGATTCACTGTTCACTATTTGATTTACATTTTAATGATTAAATATCATGTGTTTTAGTTATGGTTTAATTTCTGTACAATAAATAACATGTTAGGTTTGTGGGGATCCATTTTCGTGGTGAAATTGATGAAAGAGGATTCAAATTTCAGGGGGAACTGAATATTCACTGATACTCCCTTAATTGAACTGTTTTTCAATTTTAAAATAGCATTTTGTAACTGATTTAGTATTGTTAGGTGAGTAATTTAGGTTACCTACATGTGTAAGAGTGATTAATCCTATCAATTGAGTTTTGTATGAAGTAAGGGGGTTGTCCAATGTGGAATTGGACTGTTAACTGTTGATGGGGATTATTAATCTGAGATTGAATGATAGTTTAGAACATGAATTGATTTCTTCCTTTTTCCTAACTGAAAATCTGTGATCCAGTGCCATTTGTTAAAACTGAGTTTATGATTCACTTTACTGTACACTGTTTCACTTCCTGTCACCTGAATACAACCTATATCCTGTTACCTAAGTATCATATACACACACAGGTTTTTATGTATGCAAACACACCACAAATGAGACTCCTTGCCTTGAACTAAACCTGAGATTGGGATACACTGTTTTGGTTTCCTGTGACACACTGTTTGGGTAAACCTGAGGCACTTAGCATTGTTAAAACTGAGACACACTTACCTGAATACATGAGACTCTTTGCATTGAATTAATCTGAGATTACACTTGTAAACACACACAAAGGCATTGCCTGTCACACTTTTATCTACTCTTGCACAGGTACACTATAGCTCCATGTTACACACAGGACATTGAAAACCTGAGTTACATGTTAAAATGTTGAACCTATGACTGAACCTGGGTTTAAAACTGAGAATTGGTTTCCTGAACCTGAGACTCTTTGCATTGATTAAATCTGAGAATGCCTACACTCACCTATGTGACACATGACCACACACATGGTTTTTATACTGTTGCTAATCCTGAAAACTGAGACGCTGTTTTAAATTCCATGAACACTGGACACTGAGACACTGTCAATTGCTTTCCTGTACACAGGACACTCACACACACACACACACTGAAATCTGTTTTCCTGAGATGGCACACTGTTTTTAGCCTATACACACACACTCACACTCTCACATACACACACACATATGCCTAGTTCCCCTCTTTATCTCTATGTGTATGTATATGTACATCTATATATAATATGGGTAAATAGGTAAATATAAATGTGAATGTAGAATATGATAGTGTAAAGTGATAAGGTAAATAGAAATCAATATTGCATTGCCTATGTATATATGTGTATTTAGATATATGGTATATGGGTGTATTTGCCTTGTGTGTATAGCTATTGCCTATGGATAGGGCCTATGGCCTATAATCTAGATGACATAGCCTAGGGTACTCATGGGTGGTCTTGTGTATATGAAATATACACATGTGTAATACCCTATAGACTAGTGTATGGTGTGTACTAGCTAGGGTAGACTGTTTAGGCCTAGTTAGACTTCATTGAGTCTAGTTTGACCAAGTTGACCTAACTTTGACTTTTTAGTTGACTGAAGTTGATCAGGGTTGACTTTGGTTTAGGATTGACCTAATATCATGTAGACTGCATCATAGTATCTTACTTTATTAGCTGGACATGTTGTGACTTGTACTGTTCTGATTAGGAGCTAGACACCACTCCTCAGGCAGTATTTTCTTTCGGACATTCAGGATATCAGGCGAGTACATTCTCTGACCGTTTCATACTTGCTAGGATTTATATTCTTGCTCTAGATTACTTTACTTGATGCTGACACATTGGTAGCACGGATTGGTACTATATGGATCTTTCCATGAGATGTTATCCCCTCGGGAGCATCGGATACTGTATGTTTTGTGCGTTTCACGAATCATCACGTATCTCTATGCTTTTACTGATTCACGAATCGCTTGTGACACATGTACTCTCATGTTCACAGAGCCATCATGAATCACCTTTACGTATCACTCATTTTATGAGCCATATGAAGTTTTACGAATCTTAACATAACTTGAACAGATCCTTGTGTATTGATTGGGGATGGGGGAGTAGAAATAGGCATGTGAATAATATCCAAGTAGCTGTAGTCATGAATCACTCTTAGTTGTAGTCATGAATCTTCCTATGCCATTCACATGTCTATATTTTACTCTGACTCACTAGTCACTGCTAGTTCTCTATTTATAGTAGATATTTCCTTACAGTTATCTCCTTTACTTCATATATTTTCTTTTCAACGTTTCATGTATCTTACTCTATTGTATGCTTTATTTTTTCTAACTTGATATGAACTGCGTGAGATATATTGTGCTCGTTCCTGTCCTGACTGGACCTGTTGAAAATATTACAAAGGATGAGGATGAGGCCCTATGCACCACCTATTACAGAGCAGGCTTAGACGACACCTGCGACCTGGTTCCTCTGGAGGACCCAGCTGCAGTACAGGATGCTACTCCCATAGTCTAGGCTAGATATCTAGGTTTTATCTTTTTCAGCATTGTTTATTCGACTTTCAGTTGTTGTTCTGAGATGTTGTATATATTTAGAGACTTGTATTGAGCTGGATGTTTCTTGAGTTGTTATCTTAGACACGTAGATTCTCTCTCTTATTTGTATGACATTGTGGTTTTGATCTATCTATCTACCTTTACTATTCTGTATCTGCCTTAGATATGATTGAGACGGTTCTGTTATGTCACCTCCATTCGGAGTGTATATACTGTTCAGGTACCTTATATTGTTAGATGTTGCAACCTAGGACAGCGTTCTACCGCCGACATTACGACGTAGGCTGGGCGTTGTTATGTTCTCGTACCCTCACAGTGGGTGCGGGTCTTGACACGTTTTTAGTGGTGGCCCATGCAGGTCGAGTTTATGTAGTGGTATTCGAACTAGAGTATCACTACAGCCTGCAGTAGGATTAGGATATTTTTGAAGGTACTCAATCACATTAGGAAAAACTCTTAATCGGATTCCTGTTACCTAAAAATTTGCTGCATTATTGTTTTTTCTTGAAAATAAACCGACCTTCCTTGATGTTATCGCTTCATTCTCAGTGATTGTCCTCTCGTTTGATCTGTCTTCAGGATGGTTATGGAGACGCGATCTCATCATCTCGATTGGGAAGACACCACTGAGGGGTCTACTACTCCTCGTCCTGATCAGCATGGCTCCGAGACTGCAGCTCCTATTATGCCTGCTCAGGCTGGGATATCTGCATCTTATGGGAGTGCACCTCTTCCTACTCTGAGACTTTCTCCAGTCGTCCCGAACGTTCTTCAGCAGCAGTCGCCATCAGGACCAGAGGACGTGGCGCGGTTATTCTCTTTCTTCTAGCAGATAGTGGAAACTCAGCGGCAACAGTTGTTCAAGAGGGGACATGACATTCATGGAGTTAGTAGCAGTGGAGGTTAGGCTAAGAGGCCTCACGTACAGATCATCAGTATCAGCAGAGGCTTGTTCAGCAGCACCTTCAGGGTCAGAGACGTGCATATTTCCATCAGGCATCCAGACAGCAGCAGGACGCTAGGTGCAACTTCTGCAAGAAGGCAGGCTATGGGTGGAACGACTGCAGGATGAGGCTTGGCAGGTGTTTACTTTGTGGTTCAACGGAGCAACGGTGTAGAGAATGTCCCAGGAGCCAGACAACAATGACTAAGGTAGCAGCAGGAGCTAGGGCTCCGACAGAGCAGCCGAGGGGACCACCGTTACAGACGCAACAGACCCCTAGACAGCAGCAGGTTACCAGTTGCCCTTTATGTAGGAAACCAGGGCACGATTGGAGTAAATGCCTAATGAGATTGGGCAAGTGCCTACTTTGCGGAGCATCATATCACCAGTTAAGAGAGTGTCCCAAGTTTCCTAAACGGACAGCTCAGAGAGCAGGAGCGAGGACTCCGGTGAGCCAGCAGGAGGGACTACCCTTTCAGACACAGCAGCAAAGATTTGTGCAGTATCAGCATCATGCTGGAGGAGGCCAGCAGGGGCGAGCTTAAGCCATGACAGTCGAGAATGCTCAGGCAGTGGGAGAGGTGCTTACAGGTTCTGTTCTTTTTGATTCCATTCCTACCTTGCCTCATTATATCTATCTTGAAATTCAATTCTATCTGTTCTTATCTGCTTCCTTATTTGTTGATAAGTTTTGATCTGGCATTTCTTTTCGATTTGGTTTTCTTCCGAGATAAGTCGTATGGGCTAGGTCGCCTAAGTTATGGGATCTAGAGTCTTCTATAGTCATGTTAGCTGGAATAGTGAGGACATATAGTCAGATTTTGGATATATTTCTCGGGTGTGAGAATTTAAGGTTTTCGCGGCCAAGCATGCGACAATGCAAAAATTTTAAATACCATAATTCTAGAGGTATGTACCTTAGTCGAGGGCTCTGTATTATCGTAGCCTTGCTCACTAGCATGAAGAAGATTCTGAGTATCATGATTTTGGACAGACGCATATGATTATCGGACTGTGTGAATTGAGACTTTGATTGTGGGGTGTTTGACCTAGAAGGATTACTACTATTTTAATTTCGAGGACAAAATTTTTCTAAGGAGGGTAGACTTGTAACACCCAATTTTCTAAAATAAGGATAATTTTGAACTTTTGTATTTTTTAATCATTTAATAATAGTATTTAAATCATAATATAATTTTTGGTCATTTTTATTATTTAAAAACTATTTTTAAGTCATGACCTATGATTTTGGTGTTGCTAGTGTGACCTTAGAGACTGTTTGACCTAGAGCCTAACCATGTGAGTAGAGGTTCACTTTAGTGCATTTAGCCTAGAGGGTATTTTGGTCATTTCTGAATTTATTTGAGCTTATTGTGATTTATTATAATTATTTGGAATTTAATATATATTATTTTGAATGGTATAATTTTAATATTATTTAATTAATTGCCTTGTGTTGTGATTAGCCCTAACCTAGATTGGACCAAACCTAGATTAGTCATAGCTAGTCTTAGTGAGCCATGGTTAGTATTAGTTAGTTATGATTAGTTTTGGTTAAGTCATAATAGTTAGAGCTAACTAGGTTGCAATTAAGACAAGTGTGAAACCTAGATTTTAGACCATTGATTAAACTAGATGGAAGGAGAGCCCTTGATCTATCCTAAAACCCTAGACTTTTATGGCCAGCCTAGGTATTCCCCATCCCTATTTAATCCCTCTCAAATAGTTGCCTCTTTTTGTTCATTCCTTCATTTTGCAAGAACAAGGTTTGTCTTCATTAAAACTCCTTCCTATTTTGATCAATATTGATCCTTTTTCATTCAAACTTCTTCCATGGTGACCTAATTTGTATTTCCCTACTGTTTATGGAGGCTAATAACAGATTTGAGATACTTTGGAGCTTGGGGCTAGCTAGAAGGAATCCCCATTTTTGAAGTTTTCTTGAGAGAAGAGCACCTATAGGTAACTTCCTATTCCCTCCATAGATTTTCGATTTCTTGGCATGGATGTATAGCCCTAGGTGTCCTCAAACTGTAGGAATAGGATTCGTGTCTTTTCGTGTCCTTTACGTATCCATATCGGACACGTATCAGTATAGATACCTTAGTGTTCGACGAAATGCCACAGTGGGCATTTCGATCCTGTTTTAGGATTGTGTTTGAATAGAAAAATAGGTTTTAGTGTCGCTTATGGGTTCCTACACGACTGAGCGTGTTTCGTGTCATGTTTGGATCGAGTCGGACCCGTGGACACGGCCGTGCGCGCCTGGACAACATTGTCCAGCTACCCGCAGGGTCGTGTGAGCTATTTTGGACACGAGGACACGTGTCATTTGACACAGGCCTTGGGGCAATGTCTGACATGACACCCCCAAGACCACGTGTCATTTGAGTCCATGCCGGTTGAGGGATTCGACCCGCACTGGACACTTGCGTAGTCAACTGAACCCAGTCTGTGTGCATTGAGTTTGTGTGTGTGTTTGGACACATTTGTGTCCTATTTTTGGACACAATAGTAAGTGTATGACACGAGCACATATTGGTTATTATTTACCAACCTTAATCCCATTGATTAATTGTTAATTTAACGTTCGAATAGGAATTCCCTATTCGACTGATACTGTGTGTATCAGTGAGCAATGATTCACTGTTCACTATTCAATTTACATTTTAATGATTAAATATTATGTGTTTTAGTTATGGTTTAATTTTTGTACATTAAATAACATGTTAGGTTTGTGGGAATCCATTTTTGTGTTGAAATTGATGAAAGAGGATTCGAATTTCAGGGGGAACTGAATGTTCACTGATACTCCCTTAATTGAATTGTTCTTCAGTTTTTAAATAGCATTTTATAACTGATTTAGTATTGTTATGTGAGTAATTTAGGTTACCTACATGTGTAAGAGTGATTAATCCTGTCAATTGAGTTTTGTATGAAGCAAGGGGTTGTCGAATCTGGAATTGGACTGTTAACTGTTGATGGGGATTATTAATCTGAGATTGAATGATAGTTTAGAACATGAATTGATTTCTTCCTTTTTCCTAACTGAAAATCTGAGATCCAGTGCCATTTGTTAAAACTGAGTTTATGATTCACTTTACTGTACACTGTTTCACTTCCTGTCACCTGAACACAACCTATATCCTGTCACCTAAGTATCATATACACACACAGGTTTTTATGTATGCAAACACACCACAAATGAGACTCCTTGCCTTGAACTAAACCTGAGATTGGAATGCACTATTTTGGTTTCCTGTGATACACTGTTTGGGCAAACCTGAGGCACTTAGCATTGTTAAAACTGATACACACTTACCTGAACACCTGAGACTCTTTGCATTAAATTAATCTGAGATTACACATGTAAACACACACAAAGGCATTGACTGTCATACTGTTATCTACTCTTGCACAGGTACACTATAGCTCCCTGTTACACACAGGACATTGAAAACCTGAGTTACATGATAAAATGTTGAACCTATGACTGAACCTGGTTTTAAACCTGAGAATTGGTTTCCTGAACCTGAGACTCTTTGCATTGATTAAATCTGAGAATGCCTATACTCACCTATGTGACACATGACCACACACATGGTTTTCACAATGTTGCTAATCCTGAAAACTGAGACACTGTTTTAAATTCCATGAACACTGGACAATGAGACACTGTCAATTGCTTTCCTGTACACAGGACACTCACACACACACACTGAAATCTATTTTCCTGAGATGGCACACTGTTTTCAGCCTATACACACACTCACACTCTCATATACACACACACACACATATGCCTAGTTCCCCTCTTTATCTCTATGTGTATGTATATGTACATCTATATATAATGTGGGTAAATAGGTAAATATAAATGTGAATATGGAATATGATAGTGTAAAGTGATAAGGTAAATAGAAATCAATATTGCATTGCCTATGTATATATGTGTATTTAGATATATGGTATATGGGTGTATTTGCCTTGTGTGTATAGCTATTGTCTATGGGATAGGGCCTTGGCCTATAACCAAGATGACATAGCCTAGGGTACTCATGGGTGGTCTTGTGTATATGAAATATACACATGTGTAATACCCTATAGAATAGTGTATGGTGTGTACTAGCTAGGGTAGACTGTTTAGGCCTAGTTAGACTTCATTGAGTCTAGTTTGACCTAGTTGACCTAACTTTGACTTTTAGTTGACTGAAGTTGACCAGGGTTGACTTTGGTCTAGGATTGACCTAATATCATGTAGACTGCATCATAGTATCTTATATTATTAGCTGGACATGTTGTGACTTGTACTGTTCTGATTAGGAGTCAGACACCACTTCTCAGGCAGTATTTTCTTTCGGACATTCAGGATATCAGGCGAGTACATTTTCTGACCGTTTCATACTTGCTAGGATTTATATTCTTGCTCTAGATTACTTTACTTGATGTTGACACATTGGTAGCATGGATTGGTACTATATGGATCTTTTCATGGGATGTTATCCCCCTCGGGAGCATCGGATACTGTATGTTTTGTGCGTTTCATGAATCATCACGTATCTCTATGCTTTTACTGATTTACGAATTGCTTGTGACATATGTACTCTCATGTTCACAGAGCCATCATGAATCACCTTCACGTATCACTCATTTTATGAGCCATGTGAAGTTTCACGAATCTTAACATAACTTGAACAGATCCTTGTGTATTGATTGGGGATGAGGGAGTAGAAATAGGCATGTGAATAATATCCAAGTAGCTGTAGTCATAAATCACTCTTAGCTGTAGTCATGAATCTTCCTATGCCATTCACATGTCTATATTTTACTCTGACTCACTAGTCACTGCTAGTTCTCTATTTATAGTAGATATTTCCTTACAGTTATCTCCTTTACTTTATATATTCTCTTTTCAGCGTTTCATGTATCTTACTCTATTGCATGCTTTATTTTTCCTAACTTCATATGAACTGCGTGAGATGTATTGTGCTCGTTCCTGTCCTGACTGGACCTGTTGAAAATATTACAGAGAATGAGGATGAGGCCCTATGCACCACCTATTACGGAGCAGGCTTAGACGACACCTGCGACCTGGTTCCTCTGGAGGACCCAGCTGCAGTACAGGATGCTACTCCCATAGTCTAGGCTAGATAGCTAGGCTTTATCTTTTTTCAACATTGTTTATTCGACTTTCAGTTGTTGTTCTGAGATGTTGTATATATTTAGAGACTTGTATTGAGCTGGATGTTTCTTGAGTTGTTATCTTAGACACTTAGATTCTCTCTCTTATTTGTATGACATTGTGGTTTTGATCTATCTATCTACCTTTACTATTCTGTATCTGCCTTAGATATGATTGAGACAGTTCTGTTATGTCACCTCCATTCGGAGTGTATATACTGTTCAGGTACCTTATATTGTTAGATGTTGCGACCTAGGACAGCGTTCTACCGCCGTAACTGTGGCGTAGGCTGGGCGTTGTTACGTTCTCGTACCCTCATAGTAGGTTGTTACGTTCTCGTACCCTCATAGTAGGTGCGGATCGTGACAATGGGTAACGGCTGCAATAGACCAGCTGGCCTCTGACGCTTCGCCTTGACCTGCTGGCAAACTAGGCATCTCGAAATGAAACGTGATACATCCCTCTTCATCACATGCCACCCAAGATGTTCCCGCAAGTCACGATACATCTTGTTGGCACTAGGGTGAATAGAATATCGTGATCGATGCACCTCCTGCAAGACTGCCTCTATCAGCTCTCCTTTCGGCACGCATAACCGACTGCCATGCCTCAAGGATCCATCCTCTGCTACGGTGAAGTCATCTAGCAGTCCAGCTAAAACCTGGGCCCTGAGTCTGTGGAGGCTCTCATCTGTAGACTGTGCCTTCTTGATCTGCCCCATCAAACCTGACTGAATGTCTAGCGCCATCATCTGTATCACTAATCCTGGCCGAACTATCTCGATACCGAGCTTCTCCAGATCTTCCCGTAAATGCCGATCTATCATCAGATACCATGCCATCGGATGCCTGCTCAGCACATCCGCTACCATATTTTCCTTTCTGGGGTGATACTGTAAATCGATGTTGAAGTCCTTCATCAACTCCAACTATCGTCTTTGCCTCATGTTCAGCTCCTTCTGCTTGAACACATACTTCAAGTTTTTGTGGTCAGTAAAGATTTCCACTCGCTTTCCGTATAAGTAGTGTTTCCACAACTTGAGTGCAAAGATCACCGCAGCTAACTCTAGGTCGTGGATAGGATAGTTCCGCTCATGAGTCCGTAATTGCCTAGATGCATAAGCAATCACTTTTCCATGCTGCTGTAGGACACATCCTAGCCCCTTTCCCGAAGCATCGCTGTATATGGTGAAACCTCCAGATCCTGAAGGTAATGTCAGAACTGAAGCCGTCGTCAGCCTCCTCTTCAGCTCCTCAAATGCTGCATGGCAGTCCTTCGACCAGATGTACTCTGTGTCCTTCCGCATCAATTTTGTCATGGGTTCAGCTATCCTAGCAAAGTCCTGGACGAACTTCCTATAATAGCCTGCTAAACCCAAGAAGCTCCTGATCTCTGAAACTAACGTCGGAGCCTTCCATGTCTCTACGGCAGCAATCTTCCTGGGATCCGCTGAGATCACCTTTCCAATGACTACATGACCGAGAAACTCCACTCGATATAAAAAGAACTCGCACTTCGACAATTTGGCATACAACCTCTCCTGCCTCAGAATCCCCAAAACTGTCCGCAAGTGCTCCGCGTGCTCCTCTGGCGTCTTCGAGTATATCAGGATGTCGTCGATAAATACTACGACAAACTTATCCAGATACTGGTGAAATGTCTTATTTATCAAGTTTATAAAGACAGCTGGCGCATTTGTGAGACCAAATGGCATCACCAAAAACTCGTACTGCCCGTACTTCGTGTTGAACACCGTCTTCTGGGTCTGCAGCCCTGACTTTCACCTGGTGGTAACCGGATCTCAAATCTATCCTGGAAAATACCTTCACCCCACTCAACTGGTCGAACAAATCATCTATCCCGGGCAGAGGATATTTGTTCTTAATGGTGATGGTATTCAACGTCTGGTAGTCAATACACAACCGGACTGTACCATCATTCTTCGGTACAAAGAGTACTGGCACTCCCCATGGAGAAGCACTAGATCGAATAAAACCCTTTTTCAATAGGTCATCAATCTGCTCCTTTATTTCTACGGCCTCCTTGGGGATCACTCTATAGCAAGCCCGGGATACTGGTGATGAACCCGGTACTAAATCTATAGTGAAATCCACATCTCTGTCAGGCGAAAGTCCTGGAAGATCCTCTGGGAATACATCCATAAACTCCCTAATGATAGGGTGTGGCGGTGCTACCTTTCCAACTGTCGCACAACAGTTCGGCTCAAGGCTGATTTCCGGCCCTGTCCTCCTGACACTGAATGGTACCGTGCCTGGGGGACTGAACAGAATACTACCCTCATGGCAGTCTATAGCTGCGTGAGCATAGCTAAGCCAGTCCATCCCCAATATGATATCATACCCGGGGAGTGGCATCACAAAGAATCGTCCCCTAAACTCTCTCCCAGCTATAGTAATAGAGCATCTATAGATAGCCCTAATGGGTACTGGTCTGCCTCCCGTCATTACTCTACTCATCTCCTCGGTAGGTGTAGCTACTAAGTGGTGTTTATGCAAATACTCTAGTGACAGGAAGCTATGTGATGCACCGTAATCAAATAAGCATAGAGCTAGAAAAGTTTGCAAATAAACATGACCTGTGATGACGTCAGCCAAATAATCTGGCTCCGAAACCTGCTCCGGCTCCGCCTCAAGAGCCAGACTATAAGCCTTCTCCTGGGGTCCCTTCTGCTGCTGCAGATGCTGTCCAAACCTCTGCTGCTGAGTCGGAAGCGACCGTCCTCTAGCTGGTGGTCCGGCACCTGGTACCCTTGTAACGACCGTGATTCGTATTACGTATTTTGGTATACGTGTACATATATTGTACGTCTCATTGTATGGTTTATTCTGGTATTTCCTTGCTTGGTTCGGTTCGGTTGCATGGCTCGGTTTGGCTTGGTTTGGTTTGGATTGGTTATCTTGAGAACCAACCCTACCTACCAACCCTCCCTTCCTTTAATAGCCGCCCCTTCCTTCTCTCTCCTCATTACTTGCATTAACTCTTCTTCTTCCTCACCATTACTCTCTTCACCTACCAGAGAGAGGCCTTAGACAAGTGTAGCTTGCTTCATGGAGGAACTCAGTTTTTATTGTTCCATTTTCTTCCTCAGGAGATTCTAACACACTTTAATACTTAGCATTTCTAATTTCCATGGTTAAATTTGTGTAGATATAAGTTTATTGTATTTTCGGATTTCTTGGGTCTCGATCTATTTAACCTTATTATCATCTAGTTTTGATGGTTTCATGTTGTAGAGAATTTGATTCTGCCCCATTTTGACCTATGGAAGTCTGGATTTAGACCTTAGATGAGGAATTTATGAAGCTTTGAAGCCATGGATACCACGACACTTCTTCTCGGACCAGTAGAGAAGAAGGACAATCTTCTTGTCGCATGGCAGCCTTAGCCGCATGACCTTCATGCGGCAAGTCTCCATTGCCACATAGGCTTTTCCTTACAGCCGTATGACCTTGTTGGTTTTCCAGCCGCATAAGCTCATCATTTCCAGCCGCATAAACCGCGACTCCCTTAGCCGCATGGCACGGCGTCCCCTGGCCGCATAAAGTCCACTCCTCGCTGACCGCATGAGGCTTTATTCTCGCTGCCGCATAAGTCCCCCCTTAATTCTCCAGCCGCATAAGCCGTGCACCCTCCAGCCGCATAAGGCTCTATTTCCCAGCCGCATAAGTCCCCCCTTAATTCCCCAGCCGCATAAGCCGTGCACCCTCCAGCCGCATAAGGCTCTGTTTCCCAGTCGCATAAGCCCTTCCTTCTTGCTGTCGCATAAGTCGTGCACCCCATTGCCGCATATGTCCCTTAATTCCCCAGCCGTATAAGCCCTTCCTTCTTGCTGCCGTATAAGCCGTGCACCCTATTGCCGCATATGTCTCTTATTCACGCAGCCGCATGAGACCCTTGCACTCTCCCGAACCGCATGTGCCCTTTCTTACCAGCCGCATGAGTCCGAGTTCCCCGAGCCGCATGAGACTCTCTCCCTTGCTGCATGGCTTTTCCCGTAGCCTTGCACCCTTTATTTATATTGGAATGCCACATTATGCTTATATAACTTGGGTCCCTTGCTAGAGTGCTTGTATCATATAAAGTTTGCACACGTCCCATGAACACGATAGTGGCCGTCGTGGTGCACTCTTGACAAGTAAACCTGACATAATATATCTCGACTTGCTGTTAAGACAGCTAGCCTGACATGACAAGAATGATTGACCTGGACACCGTAGATGATTGTGCTTGTACAAATGAACCAGTATTGTCTTGCATCATATCTAGGACAGGGAACCCTGAATACCACGGTCAGGGGTACCTACTGAAATTGATTAGGGCTAATAACTAGAAATTCCAATAGTCATGGAGAGATTTTCCAGCCACAGGCAATCCCGTTATCTGGGCGCACCAAGTGGACTTGTTGCCTACCGACGAGTAGGGCACAATTCCAGCACACAGTCATGTGTTGCACCTTTCATGAACGAACATTCGACCTGGATAACCTGGATGGTCTGCAGGGCTTGTGGCTGTTGGAATAATCTCATTGCATCTTGCTAGTAACTAGGCCTGTGATAATCCTAGTTAGTTAAAGTATCAAGACGTACTCATTGCTTGGCCATGATTGATTGGGTGGAGTTAGCCCAGCTTAGTCTTGTCCTGATCCTGTACAAGATTGTGACATGACGAGATTATTTATGCTTGCCTTAACAATGATGATCAGGGGACCAGTTTTGTTCAGGCGAAGGGTTACAACTCCGGTCCTTGTTTGGTTTAAGGGTTGTAACCTAGCTCCCAGAATAGTTCTGCGTCCTCCCTTCGTTTGTTGTCTTTGTGCACCCCATGCCATGCTTGTTAGGCTTTACCTTACTTCAATAGCATGATTATCTATACTGGCCTTAACAATAAAAGATTAGGGGTCCGGTTCTGTTCAGGCGAAGGGTTACAACCCCGGTCTTTGTTTGGTTTAAGGGTTGTAACCTGGCTCCCGGAGCAGTTTCTGTGTCCTCTCTTCGTTTATTATCTTATTACCTTATCAACAGAAATTGAGGCGGGTTTCTATTCAGGTGAAGGGTTGCAACCCCGGTCCTTATTTGGTTTAAGGGTTGCAGTCTGGCTACCTGAATGGTTTCCTCGTGCTCAATTTATTATTGTTATCTCGGTTATTATCAGTATCTTTCAATTATCTGAATATTCATTTATGATGTGCTGGTTTTAGTTCCTAAGTGAAGCCTCCTTTGTGGCAATTACTCTTTCTAGGGTCTGACCCAGCTGGTTTTGTATGGCCAGATATCGGAGCAGCTCCAAAGGATCTACCTACCTTCCAGCCAGATGGTGACCTCCAGGCGTAACCCTGGCAACGAGTGGGTTTCTTTTTTTTTCTCTCACTCTATTGTAAAAATATTCTTTTGAGGCGTTTAGCCGACGAGCACGTGTTTAGCACGATTGCACCTTTATTTACTGTCTGCCTACGGGCTGTAACATGATTGACAAATCCTAGGGTTGATCATGTATGACTAAAACTCTTGCTAGTCTTGATATTTTGTACGACTAGCTTCATGATCATTCGAATATGTAATATATGGGATACCTTACTATTGTATATTTGATGTTCTGACATCTTGTAACTATTATTACTTGCTTGGGATTGAGACAATAGGCTTGTTCCTGACCATAGGAGACTGATAGATTGTACTTAAACCTTCATGTATCTAGACAGCCGTGACCTTATAGCGAGGTGGGTTGTACTTTAATATACGTAACTGGCTATGTACTCCCCCGCTCTCCAGTATTCTGGTAAGGGGGCGTTACATGGTTTAAGTGGTGGCCTATGCAGGTCTTGAAAATCAAAATATGTGAGGGTTTACCAAATAGATGTCTCAATCAGCACTCGCCCTTGATCTCTGCCCGTATCTTCTAATCCCTGAGGTTCTTGACCTGATCACATGCTTGTATTCTTGATCTGTCTTGGTCCTTCCTTATTGTTCCTTATGTCGTCTTCTTCAGCGGCATTATTCCTGGCCCTACCGATCGGCAAGACAGAGCACCTCCCGTGGACCAGCAGCAACCCAGAGATTAAGCCCAGCATTCAGGAGTAGCCTCCAGAGTCGTGCCTACTGGGGGTCAAGAGCCACCAGTTCAGCCCGTCCAGCCTGCAGAACCTGATAATGGAAACTTGGTGGGTCTCATCAGGATATTGTTAGCTTCCCAAGATCGGAGAGGAGATGCCTTACACCAAGCAGTGGCAGATGCTCTGACCAGAGGAGGTCATCAGGGTAACAGCGCGGCCAACAGCTTCAAGCGATTGAACCCTCCCTTCTTCGACGGTAGTGAAGATGCTATCGCTGCTGACGCATGGCTTCAGGACACAGAGGTGATTCTAGAAGCAGCCAGGACTCCAAAAGACGAGAAGGTGGCCGTGGTGCGCCTGCAGTTATTGGATCTTGCCCGCAGCTAGTGGACGGCACAAGCCGTTGGATTAGTGGCACCTATTGCCTGGGCAGTATTCAGAGAGAGATTCCAGACCAAGTATTTTAATCGCTGTAGCTCGGTACGATCTACAGACGAGGTTCACCAATTTGAAGCAGATGGACAGGACGGTCGACGGATATGCGGCCGAGTTTTCGAGATTTAGTCGGTTTGCTTCCACCTTGGTAGCGACCGAGTTCGACAGACCAGCGGTTCCAGCAAGGGCTTCATCTAGAGATTTTATTAGCAGTAGAACAGTTTGAGCATCAGTCTTTTGATGCAGTATTGAGAGCAGCCAGGAGGCATGAGTATACCTCCCAGAGGATCGTGGATAGGACAGGAGGTCGGAAGCGATCCCATGGCCAGATGAATCAGTTTTCAGCACCAGCCCAGGCAGCTAGGGCCTTGACCATTGGAGCTCCAAGGCGGGCGGCCTCAGTGACGTCGGTTCAATATCCAACCCCGATGTACCCTCAGCAGCAGAAGCAGAAGTACTCTTCTGCAGTGGGATGTTCACACTGCGGAAAGCCAGGGCATGTGGTATTAGAGTGTCGTAGAACACAAGGTTTGTGCTTGGTTGTGGTACCCCGGACCATAGGGTTAGGAACTTCCCGAACAGGGGGAGTTCATCTTCATCATCCTTCTCTAGTCCTTCAGTTAGAGGACCAGCACCAGTCCAGTAGCAGCAGCAGTACCCGTTCCCGAGCCATTGTCGATACAGGCCCAGGCATTCCAGCAGCAGAGACCACAGCAGTATGCCCAAGCCCAAGCCCTGATCCAGAGCAGGCAGAGGAGTTTTCAGCAGAGGGGACCCGCACCCAGAGGATATGGTCAAGTGCTGGCCTTGACCATGGGAGAAGAAGGATTAGCACCAGGTGAGGTGGTGGCAGGTACTATTCTCGTCAACACCTTTCCAGCTTCAGTATTATTTGATTCTGGTGCCTCACATTCATTTATGTCTGCACGATTTACGACACGGATAGGACTGGAGCCCGAGTCATTATCAGTAAGGCTCAATATACTTACTGGTAACGGACTTGTGGGAGTAAATAGAGTATTTTTCACGTGTCGGATCGTGGTTAGCGGTAGAGAGTTCCCCGCTAGATTGATAGAGTTCCCAATGGCCGATTATGATGTGGTCTTAGGGATGGATTGGTTGAGAGACCAGTATGCTAGGATAGACTGCCATATTGGCAGAGTTATTTTTAGCATTCCATGTGAGCCAGAGTTTTTCTTTTCCCGAGGCGAAGTTGAACCTTCTCCTCCAGTATTACGGATGGCGGTTGCAGCAGTGCAGTTACCTCGGATAGTTGAAGAGTTTTCAGATGTTTTCTCAGAAGAGCTTCCAGGGATGCCGCCAGAGCGAGAGATAGAGTTTACCATCGACTTGATCCCCGGGACAGCCCCAGTGTCAGAGAGAGTCTACAGGATGGCGCCGTCAGAGCTAGAGATATTGTACAAGATGATTGAAGAACTCAGGACCAAGGGATTCATTCGTGCTAGTAGATCTCCTTGGGGAGCCTCGATGCTTCTTGTGAAAAAGAAGGATGGTACGTCCAGATTATGTGTTAACTATCGTACCTTGAACTCAGAGACAATCAAGAACAGATACCCTCTCCCGAGGATAGATGACTTGTTTGATCAACTCAAGGGGGCAACAGTATTTTCAAAGATCGACTTGCACTCAGGATATCACCATTTGGAGCAACCAATCACCGGCCGTATTCATGGACCTCATGAATCGTATCTTCATGCCTTATTTGGATCAGTTTGTGATTGTGTTCATAGACGATATCCTAGTCTACAGCAAGAATGAGACGAAACATGGGCAACATCTCCGTGTAGTCCTTCAGATTCTCAGAGAGCACCAGTTGTATGCCAAGTTTAGTAAATACGAGTTTTGGCTCGATCGTATTTCATACTTGGGCCATATCATCACCAGAGGAGGAGTAGAAGTGGATTCCCAGAAGATCGTGGCTATTGAGACATGGCCGATACCCAGCACAGTTGTAGAAGTTCGCAGTTTTCTTGGCTTGGCCGACTACTACCGGCGATTCATTTCGGACTTTGCTCGGATTTCAGCACCATTGACCCAGTTGACCCGCAAGGATGTGCAGTTTGCTTGGACAGCCGAGTGCCAGGATTCTTTTGAAAAATTAAAGCGAGATTTGATGACGACTCCCATTCTTACGCTTTCAGATGGGATCGGAGGATTCTCAGTGTATTGTGATGCTTCGGGCAGAGGTTTAGGATGTGTTCTGATGCAGCATGGGAAGGTAATAGCTTATGCATCACGTCAACTTTGTAATCATGAGAGGAATTATCCAACCCATGACTTGGAGCTGGCAGCAGTAGTGTTTGTACTTAAGTTGTGGAGGCACTACTTGTATGGAGATAGGGTGAAGATTTTTACCGACCACAAGAGCCTAAGTATGTTTTCACGCAGAAGGACCTCAATATGCGTCAGAGGAGATGGCTAGAGCTACTTGTGGATTATGATGTCAACCTGCAGTATCACCCAGGGAAGACCAACGTTGTTGCAGATGTATTAAGCAGGAGAGCCGGAGTTTATTTTCTAACAACGCAACCTGAGCTGTTAGCAGATCTTCAGAAGATAGGTATTGAAGTTATCCTTCCTACCAGTGTGGCATTGATGGCCAGTATGCAGGTTCAGTCCACTATAGTCGAGAGGATCCGGATGGCGTAACCAGCAGATTCTAAGCTTCAGCGGCTTAGAGCAGAGTGTGAGGCAGGACGATGACTAGAGTTATGCATCCATGAAGACGGTACACTCCGACATGGGAAGCGTCTTTGTGTATCCAGTGGAGATATCAGACAGGAGATCATGGCAGAGGCTCACAGTTTTCAGTATTCTATTCATCCCGATGGTACGAAGATGTACCGTGATATTCGTCAGCACTTTTGGTGGAATAGCATGAAGAGAGAGATAGCCCGGTTTGTCTCTCGATGTTTGGTTTGCCAACAAGTTAAAGCTGAACATCAGAGGCCAGCTGGACTTCTTCAGCCCTTGCCGATTCCAGAATGGAAGTGGGAGCATATAACCATGGACTTCGTGACTGGCTTACCTAGATCCCCGGCTGGCAGAGACACTATTTGGGTCATTATAGACAGGCTCACGAAGGTGGC
Source organism: Iris pallida (assembly GCA_029216955.1). Lineage (NCBI taxonomy): Eukaryota > Viridiplantae > Streptophyta > Magnoliopsida > Asparagales > Iridaceae > Iris > Iris pallida. Next base: position 21,994 of record JANAVB010007566.1, read on the forward strand.
TCACTTTCTCCCGTTCAGAGTCGGCCAGTCGACGGCTCAGCTAGCGGAGATGTACCTCAGGCAGATAGTCTGGTTACACGGTATACCCGTCAGTATCACCTCGGACAGAGATTCAAGATTTACGTCGTACTTCTGGCGTAGCCTGTAAGAAAGTTTGGGAACTCACCTCCAGTTCAGCTCAGCTTATCATTCGCAGACAGATGGTCAGTCAGAGCATACCATACGAACCTTGGAAGATATGTTGAGATCTTGTACACTCGACTTCGGTAGTTCATGGGAAGATCACCTGCACCTGGTGGAGTTCTCGTACAACAACAATTTCCAAGCTAGTATCCAGATGGCACCATTCGAGGCACTATATGGTAGGAAGTGCAGATCCCCGCTAGCATGGGATGATATTGGAGAGAGGCAGATGCTTGGTCCAAAAATGATTGCTCAGACTGTTGAGGTGGTCAGAAGAGTCAGAGATCATCTTCGAGTTTCCCAAGATCGTCAACGCCATTGGGCCGATTCCCACCGGCGTCCCTTTGAATACTTGGTCGGTGACCATGTATTCCTGAGGATTTCGTATAACCGCGGCATCCTTCGTTTCGGCGTACGGGGAAAGCTTAGTCCTAGGTATATAGGGCCATTCGATATTCTAGAGCGAGTAGGAGATGTGTCCTATCGTCTCGCTCTTCCGCCGTCTCTGAGTGAGGTGCATGACGTGTTCCATGTATCCCAACTACGACGGTATATCCCAGACCCGAGTCATATCCTGGAGCATTCGGAATTGGTTGTTGGTACCAACCTTTCGTATGAGGAGAGGGCCGTGTCTATATTGGACCGAAGAGAAAAGATACTCAAGAACAAGACTATTAAGTTAGTCCGTGTTGCTTGGGGTCATCACTCTTTGGGTGAGTCAACGTGGGAGCGTGAGGATGATATCCGATCGTGCTATCCCGACCTGTTTGACTCGTAAGGTATAATGTCTTTCTTATGCCTTATGCTCTCGGTTCTTTGTTTGAATGGATGATTGCTTGATTGATTACCTTGTTATAGCTTGCCTGTGATTAGTACAGCTTGTCCTTACTTCTCTAGCATCTTAATTAAATTCCGAGGACAGAATTCTTTTAAGGTGGGTAGAGTTGTAACGACCGTGGTTCGTATTACGTATTTTGGTATACGTGTACGTATATTACACGTCTCATTGTATGGTTTATTCTGGTATTTTCTTGCTTGGTTCGGTTCGGTTGTATGGCTCGGTTTGGCTTGGTTTGGTTTGGATTGGTTATCTTGAGGACCAACCCTACCTACCACCCCTCTCTTCCTTTAATAGCCGCCCCTTCCTTCTCTCTCCTCATTACTTGCATTAACTCTTCTTCTTCCTCACCATTACTCTTTCACCTACCAGAGAGAGGGCTTAGGCAAGTGCAGCTTGCTTCATGGAGGAACTCAATTTTTATTGTTCCATTTTCTTCCTCACGAGATTCTAACACACTTTAATACTTAGTATTTCTAATTTCCATGGTTAAATTTGTGTATATCTAAGTTTATTGTATTTTCGGATTTCTTGAGTCTAGATCTATTTAACCTTGTCATCATCTAGTTTTGATGGTTCCATGTTGTAGAGAATTTGATTCTGCCCTATTTTGACCTATGAAAGTCTGGATTTAGACCTTAGATGAGGGATTTATGAAGCTTTGAAGCCATGGATACCATGGCTCTTCTTCTCGGACCAGTGGAGAAGAAGGACAGTCTTATTGCCGCATGACAGCCTTAGCCGCATGACCTTCATGCGGCAAGTCTCCATTGCCGCATAGGCTTTCCCTTGCAGCCGCATGACCTTGTTGGTTTCCCAGCCGCATAAGCTCATCATTTCCAGTCGCATAAACCGCGACTCCCTTAACCGCATGGCACGGCATCCCCTGGCCGCATGAAGTCCACTCCTCGCTGACCGCATGAGGCTTTATTCTTGCTGCCGCATAAGTCCCCCCTTAATTCCCCAGCCGCATAAGCCGTGCACCCTCCAGCCGCATAAGGCTCTGTTTCCCAGCCGCATAAGTCCCCCCTTAATTCCCCAGCCGCATAAGCCGTGCACCCTCCAGCCGCATAAGGCTCTGTTTTCCAGCCACATAAGCCATTCCTTCTTGTTGCCGCATAAGTCGTACACCCCATTGCCGCATATGTCCCTTAATTCCCCAGCCGCATAAGCCCTTCCTTCTTGCTGCCGCATAAGCCGTGCACCCCATTGTCGCATATGTCTCTTATTCACGCAGCCGTATGAGACCCTTGCGCTCTCCCAAACCGCATGTGCCCTTTCTTACCAGCCGCATGAGTCTGAGTTCCCCGAGCCGCATGAGACTCTCTCCCTTGCTGCATGGCTTTTCTCGTAGCCTTGCACCCTTTATTTATATTGGAATGCCACATTATGCTTATATAACTTGGGTCCCTTGCTAGAGTGCTTGTATCATATAAAGTTTGCACACGTCCCATGAACACGATAGTGGCCGCCGTGGCGCACTCTTGACAAGTACACCTGACATAATATATCTCGACTTGCTGTTAAGACAGCTAGCCTGACATGACAAGAATGATTGACCTGGACACCGTGGACGATTGTGCTTGTACAAATGAACCAGTATTGTCTTGCATCATGTCTAGGACAGGGAACCCTGAATACCACGGTCAGGGGTACCTACTGAAATTGATTAGGGCTAATAACTAGAAATTCCAGTAGTCATGGAGAGATTTTCCAGCCACAGGCAATCCCGTTATCTGGGCGCACCAAGTGGACTTGTAGCCTACCGACGATTAGGGCACAATTCTAGCACACAGTCATGTGTTGCACCTTTCATGAACGGACATTCGACCTGGATAACCTGGATGGTCTGCAGGGCTTGTGGCTGTTGGAATATGTAAAACCCCTAAATTTCTACTATTTTTTTAAATAAATTTGATACTGATTTTTATTTTTGTATATTGTACATCGCGTAGTTGCATTTTACGTCGCGCGCGAAATTTTGTTTTTCGTAATTGCTCGACGAGTGCGACTATGTACGAGCGTACATATTTTTGAATAATATTTTTTTCTATTTTTATAGTTTTGAAACAATATAGATAATAATTATTTTTAGCTATCGTACCTAAATTTTCAAGTTTATGATTTTAATTATGAAAAGCCTTTCATTTATATAGATATAATAATAAATAATTTTTCTATAAAATGGTATATTAGAAAAGTATATTTATGTAAATATTATTTGGACATACATATATATTTTATAATTATTTATTTGTTTATTTTTAAATAATAATGTAATTTTTGAAATTATTATTATTAGTATTTTTGGAAAATATATTTTAAAATTATTGTGGCAATTTAAATCTTGATTTGATTTTATGGATTTATTTAAATAGTTAAATTAATATCTATATTTGAAATTTGATTGATTTTAAACTAAAGGATGGAATTTAATTAGATTTAAATTGATTTAGATTTGGATTGAAATTTATTGAATTTGATTTAAAATAAATAGAGGAATTATATAAAGGGATTTGCAACTATCATAATCCTTATCTAAATAGTAGCTTCCACCTCCTATATAACGAGAGGCTCATTATTCTCTGTTCCATTAATTTTTTCCACCTACAAATGTGTTTGTGCATCGTGTCCGTGCACATCAAGCCATATCCATTCACTTCTTCTATTTTTTATCCAAATTGATTAATGTTCTCATTAAAGAAATTCTCTTTTCCCTTCCATATATTTTCTCTTATCACAAATTCTTACTATCCTTTTACCGATCAACCAAGTCCGTCTATCCTATTAGTCCTTAAATTTCGAGTACGAAAATTTTCAAAGGTGGGTAGATTTGTAACTCATCTTCCCGAAATTATTATTTTTTAAATTATATCTATATATTTTAATTTCGTATTTAAAAGTAATTTTCGTAGAAATTTTGTAAAAGGTATTTTGTGATTACTTTTGTTACCAAAAACTAGTTTTAAATTAATGGTTTGAAATAATGTTTCTAAAAAAATGTTCTCGAATTTTTTATTTGAAATATAAAATATATTTATATTATTCTTGGTCTTCTAAAAATTGGTTTTAAAAAAAATTGAGCGATAAAAGATTTTTTTGTCTATTTATTTTTAAATAACGATTTGGATTTATAAAAGTAAGTTTTATAATATTTGATGACATCGAGTATTATTTTGAAATGTTAATCAGTTATTTGATTATATTTGAATTTATTTAAATTATCTTGATGGTTATCAACTATACTTTAAATTATGTTGATAATTTAAATATTGTTTAAAATACTTACGATGACTAATTGGAGCATTACGATTTGTCTAATCTAGATTTGAAATATTATTTGATTAAATGATTTAATTATTATTTAATTTAAATTATTTTGATAAATATTAGATATTATTTTAAAGTTATTATGTTGAGTTTGATTTGGATTTGGATTCATATGATTTGAATTATTTGATAATATAGAATAATACTTAAAGTTATTATGGTGATCATTTAAAGGATTGCAATCAAATTGATTTGTTTTTAAATAATTTATTTGATTTAAATTTATGGGAAGATTTATCCATTAGAAATTCTTATCCTATTGGAATCATATCTAGCATTAATTAGATCGTTTCTTATTTAAACCAATCCTATTCCTATCCAAATTAGTTGGTAATCATAATCATCATTATTGATTTAGTTCTAATCCTATCATAATTTGCTAATTGCTAGCCATTATATATATCTATCGAATCTATTAATAAAATCATCTTTCAAACCATCCTTGTCAAATTTTCTCTCTTTTTTCGTCATAACTAAGCCCAAAATTCGTCATAAATTCAGCCTCAATTTTCAAAGGTTGTAGCAACTTCGAATGACCATAACTCCCAACTCCGGACTCCGTTTGACCTCCAGTTTTTTTTTTGGAATCGTATTGAGGTATATTTTCTGAATATAAATTTTATTTTCATAAATTCGGAACCTAATTTTCTAGAAAATTTGTGGAGTGTCAGTTGTCCGAAATCTGACACGTTTTAGTGTTTTTGAGATTTTGGGAGAACCAGGAATCAGAATCACGAACCGTTTGAAGTTTCGGAATGCTGACGGAAAAATACACATCATATATTTTTCCCAAAAATTTTCCAAAATATTTTATTTTTTTGTTTTTATTTTAGAAGTTTGTCACATCGTCTGAGTTCATCTTGTGTAGCCCTGTGACTATTTTGTACCCAACAGTATTGTCGGTTTCACCAGCAAGGACCTCAGGCAAGACACCTTGCCTTACTATTTATTTAAATTGCTCAATATCATGCATATTTTTACTTATTTTCTAGCAAATATAAATTGTTCTTGCAAATTATTATATTTTAGTTGCATTTGGCCTAGAGTTAAGGGACCGCCCTTGGTTTGTGCCGCATTCATTGGCCTCGACACATGTGTGCCACGAAGTCGCGAGTCGTATATAGATTCGGACTTACGTACCGACCGTACATCGGTGCGTACAGGACGAGCGTTAGGATATAACTGCTAATAGATTTATCTAGAAGACTTAGCGGTTATTAGAAATATCGTGGTATGGATTCAGCACGAGTAGTGCATGGGGAGGGTGAAGACAATTATTAGGCGCAGGGGCTTTCACACATTTACTTTTCTCTAGCTGCCATTTGTGGCTCAGCCGAGAGCTAGTGTGCCGTGCACTTATTTAATTTTCTTCAGATGCCACTAATGCCTCGGTTGAAACACAAATGTGCCGTGCATTTATTGACTCACCCAAGAGCTAGTGGCCGTGCATTTATTTTTCTCTAGATGCCCCTTAGCTCTCACTCGAGTGCTAATGGGCCGTGCATTTACTTTTCTTTAGACGCCACTAGTGCCTTGGTTGAAACGCTAACGCGCCGTGTTTCTAGTCTCGGGAGCCCTTGTGTGGAACGTTGTCTTCAAAATGCATTTTCACATAGAATGGTTAAGGACCTTTATTTGTTTAGTCATATATACTTTTCTGTTGAGCTTTTATTATTCAGTTATTGGCATGATATTATGTGTCTTGTTACGTCCCTCTGAGGACCTGGTTATCTCGCCAGGTGTGTGCTCTTGTCTTTCGCAGGTGTTCTAGCTCTAGCCGTGACCATCTCCATTTCTTTGATGATGATTGCGCTTGGACCGTCTTCGCTTCGCTCGCCAAAATTATTTCTTTTCTCATGTATTTTTCTTTTACTTGTTGGTAGTGGATTTGTCTCTGCCCAACATATTGTATCAAGACAATTCATTATCATTATATGATATCTTTTATTCATTTATTTTGTGTGGATGAGATTAGTTATGGTTCTACTGCATTTCACAGCTTACGTATATTTATTATACGGCTGACATGTCTACGTTCCTAGTCCTACGTATTTTGGGACTGGGGCGTTACATGTTTTTGTGGTGGCCCATGCAGGTCTAGATAAATTGTTTGGTTACTTTACCGTATCAAGCAAGCCTGCGTATAGGATTAGAGTCTAGAATCTCATCCACATACTTGACCTTTTTTCTCGATTCCATATTCGACCGACTCATCGATTGCATCTTGCTTGATTCCTTCTATCATTATTCTTATCTTTCTTTCGTGCTTGCTAGAGATTGACCCTACTAGTTAGATACCCCAAACACCCTTAGCTTAAATTTTTAAGTTGGGTAGAATACCCCACGACCTGATACACCCTTGACCATTAAGGAGAATACAAATAGGATTATCTAGACTATAGGGACTAGAGGGATTTAACCCATTTGGTCAACCAAGCCTTGGGCAATAAACCGTAGAATGATGGTATAGGAGTAAACAAGACTTAGATCCTTATGACTCTTTAGACTATTCATTTTGTTTTTATTTTCATCTACCATCGTGAATATGTTCTACTATCTAGACTAATGATGCTAATGTAGCCTAGTTTTTGCAAGCTCAATTCTTTATCAAGCTTGTTCATGACATAAGTTATTGGAGGCCTCCACTAACAGATTGTCTACTCAGAACCGGTGCATGATGGTCTGATCAACCTAGTGCACTTTGGTTCGCTTCTATATATCGTTCTACATGGATGGGGACATAGCTAAACTTGTCCTCTAGAGTCCCATCCGCGACTGCCTTGGCAACTCCTTTTGAATTATTCGGTCACATTTGAACCACGTATTCGTATTCGATAACGTCTCCTTCGAACTCTATACTGCTTTCGCCTTCACCTATTTTAGAAGGACGAAGGCGTTATACTAGAACTTCCTCTATCCTTCCTAATGACTATGACCATCCTCACTCGATGTTGCTGTATCTTCATCCTAAGCTGCTCTTCTTTTCCTCGGCCCTATATTTACTATCACGACCTCCTAATCACTTAAATTATGAGTGAATCTAATCGTTCTCCTAATCGTGCCATCAACCTACTTCCAAGAAACCATATCTTAAAGTCTCTAATTTTTTTTTTGATACCATATTATTCCTTATCGCAGGTTATCTTGATTAAACTTTAACCCTTGATCATTTTCACTCTTGCATTAATTAGCCATATCTACGATTATTTCGTATTTATCTAAATCACGATTTCCTAATCCATCTTGTGTTGAATGTTGTGAATTGATTTTTCCTCATCGCTACCCCTTTGTGCCTTTTTACCCTCCTACTAATTCTTAATTTCGAGGACGAAATTTTTTTAAGTTGGGTAGGATGTAAAACCCCTAAATTTCTACTATTTTTTTAAATAAATTTGATTCTGATTTTTTATTTTTGTATATTGTACATCGCGTAGTTGCATTTTACGTCGCGCACGAAATTTTGTTTTTCGTAATTGCTCGACGAGTGCGACTATGTGCGAGCATACATATTTTTGAATAATATTTTTTTCTATTTTTCTAGTTTCGAAATAATATAGATAATAATTATTTTTAGCTATCGTACCTAAATTTTCAAGTTTATGATTTTAATTATGAAAAGCCTTTCATTTATACAGATATAATAATAAATAATTTTTCTATAAAATGGTATATTAGAAAAGTATATTTATGTAAATATTATTTGGACATACATATATATTTCGTAATTATTTATTAGTTTATTTTTAAATAATAATATAATTTTTGAAATTATTATTATTAGTATTTTTGGAAAATATATTTTAATTATTGTGGCAATTTAAATCTTGATTTGATTTTATGGATTTATTTAAATAGTTAAATTAATATCTATATTTGAAATTTGATTGATTTTAAACTAAAGGATGGAAATTAATTAGATTTAAATTGATTTAGATTTGGATTGAAATTTATTGAATTTGATTTAAAATAAATAGAGGAATTATCTAAAGGGATTTGCAACTATCATAATCCTTATCTAAATAGTAGCTTCCACCTCCTATATAATGAGAGGCTCATTATTGTTTTTCATAAATAAATTCACTTTATTTATTGTGTATCTGGGAAAATTACAACTGTAGGAATCCGATCTAGAAGACGATCGCTTTATCCCTTAGACGATGCGAAGAAGAAAAGCTCTCAAAATTTCAACAGCAATTTAGATATCTATCTATCTGTACAATGAATGAGAAAAGAACTCTATTTATAGAGTCAAAAATAACTGAAAAGATAACTGTCTTCACAACCTGTGCATAGTTGAAAATCATGCAGGATTTAACATACACAAGGTTATGAGCAGTTACTAGACGTGGCCTGTAACTGTTGGACACATGGCAATCGTGCATGAGTCGTGTGCAAGTTACAGGACACGCAGGTGAGAGATCGGTGGCATGGCTGCCACGTACTCCAATTTGATGAAATCCACGCAGGCTTGTTGAGGATGAAATCCACGCAGACTTGGGGCAGAAAGCTTCAAAATCCACGCAGACTTGGGGCAGAAAGCTTCAGAATCCACGCAGACTTGGTGCAGAAAGCTTCAAAATCCACGCAGACTTGGGGCAGAAAGCTTCAGAATCCACGCAGACTTGGTGCAGAAAGCTTCAGAATACACGCAAGCTTGAGGAAGGAACATAGAAGTTCAAAATACACGCAGACTTGAGTCAGAACTGCCAGCTGTCTTGATTCGACGTACCCCGACTGACACAAAATCTCTGACATTGATTGCCTTGTCAGTCGTATTAAATGACAATAAGCTCTTTTGGTACGCCAACTTGATGAAGGCTGAGTCTTGTTGAAGAAGATTTCGAAAGTCACGCAATAGTCGGCTGTGATCTCTCGAGTTCCGTGCATACGTGACATACGAGGAGACATTCTTTGACTGTCGTGCTGTCAGTCATAATGACACTCTGACAAATGATGAGCTGTCTCTCAGCGTGACTTTTAAACATTGTCTTGATCAACTCAGCGTGACTTTTAGAATTTGTCCTGATCAACTCAGCGTGACTTTTAGACTTTGTCCTGATCAACTCAGCGTGACTTTTAGACTTTGTCCTGATCAACTCAGCGTGACTTTCATTTTTGAGGCCTACAAAACCCCCTTCAAAGTTTTCGAAAAAATGATAAATTATTTCGAAATACTTTGAAATCGAGATGATAAAATGAATTTAGTCACGCTGAGATGACTTTAAAGAGAGATTTACTCCGAAATGATTGGACTGTTGGGATTCTGTGCGGTTAGGATCCCGTGCAAAGCTCCCAAATCGAGGCAAATAATGATGTTGCCGTTTGGAATTCTTCATGAGCCTATAAATAAGCCATAAACCACTTCTTTGTTTCTTTTCTGCTTTAGAGAGAGAATCCACAGAAGAGAAACTTCATCTTCCCCGACGAACTTCATCTTCCCCGACTTCTTCTTCCTTTTCTCAACAGCAATGGCTCCTAAGAAAATCGATGCTCAGGCCAAGGGGAAAGCTCCAGCGACTTCCTCGCGTGCCACCACTGACAGACTCCCTCGACGCGAAGTCACGCATCCTCCTATGCGGCATAAGTGATGGATGGGGATATGAACTGTTGAAGATGACTTGATGAAGATGACTTTGATGAAGATGAACTCCACATAGAAATCTTAGGATCTTAAGACAAATAATAAACTTCAGAAATATATCCCCCCTTCTTAGGGCAAAGGATATTAATAAAGTATGCCCCCTCTTTAGGGTCGGCCATACTTCACATCTTCGTGTTTACGAAGCTCTGTGTTTCACGCAAATGAGCATGGCTCTCACGACTCTGCATGATTTTTCATGTATTGGCAGAAATATCCATGTTGAATTATTCACGTAGCTTTCATGACTCTGCGTGATTTTTTACGTATTGGCAGAGATGTCGATTTTGAAATAGTCACGCAGACTTCTGAGAGTCATCCTCTGGATAGATTAGTTTTGATCTGTCAGCGTATATTTTGTCATTTTCACTTCAATGTGATTCTGGCAATGATGCGTGACTTTTCATTCTAATCTGTCTAGACTTTGCGTGAATTAATCACATGCGTGAATAAATCATTCAGCGTGTCTTGATAGTATATCTGTCTGAAGTCTTTGTGACTTATGAAATTTCCTTTAAACACTGCTATACATGCATAAGGCTCGTAGACACAGATTTCAGTGAAACACATCTGACCTTGTCTTCTTTTATTTTCTGTAGTGAACATCCGAAGTGAAGAGGCAGATTATGAAGGGCACTTGAGTTTTTCATTTAAACATGATTTATCTCATGTGCAATTTCCTCAGTTTGACCTTCCAGAAGCCAGACTGTCGTTGTTGTCAAATCAAGACCATACAACTTTACTCTGTCTGATGAATGGTCAACCCTTTCAGAGTCTTGATTTGGTGTCCCACAAGAAACCAGCATTTCTGTTCGGGGATGCCATAGCACAGAAGTCCCAACCAAAGGGCATCAGAGAGAAGGTCTGCTTTTATTTCGAAGGTGATGCAAAACAGCCCATGTACTGGCCGAAGGTTTCTAAGGGCTTATCTATCATAAGATTTATGTATGCCATCTATCCCAGAAAGATGTCCTGGCACTTAACAGAATATCAGCAGGCAAAGGCGAGCCGTATCATTTACAGGAAGGAGGGATTCTTCAGTTCTCCAGAGAATCATGTATCCGTGTTCCGAGGTTTGAAGCCGGGATGTGTACCACCCAAAGACTCATCAATATTGATGCCATTCAGGACGCCTGTTTTCATAAATGAATTGATGGCAAACGAGAATGCATTCTACCCCACTGACTCGACGCCGAGGATGAACGGCTTAATGAATCAAGAGAACGTGAGATGGAGGACTTTGGTCCATTGGGCTCTGGAGCAGTTTGAGAGTGAGCTGAAGAAGATAAACCTTTATGATGCGATCGTCAATTCCTCATACGGCTTCAGACCCAACCCCTTTCTGTTCCTGGCTTTGGTTGAGAGGTATAACCACAGGACGGGGACATTTATGACTCCCAAAGGGGAGATGGGCTTTGCCCTTCATGAGATGGAATATATCTCGCATCTGTCTTCGGGCACACTACCGTATGAAGAGTATGTGCCTATGATAGAAGAGCTGAACTTTCTGTCAGAGAAGAATCCGAAAATGGTACATCTGTTTGAAGAGATGATGTGCCATTTTGGCACATGCACTCTATATTATAAAAGTTCTAAAGATGAAGCCGGCAACCATATCCAGAAGTGGATGTCTTATCTTTTCCTGAACCGTGAAAAGGATAAGAAAAAGATAAACAAGAAGAGATGGTCCCAAATTAACTTCTTCAAGCCTCTCTCTGAGAGTGAAATCATTTATCTACTAGAGAAGTATGACTGCAAGGATTTCACGATCACTGAAGACTGGTATGAGTTTAAAGCTGGAACCACCTTCAGCTCGTATGTGAGGCAAAGTGGAAAGACTCTGTCCAAGAACGGTCATTTAGCCGGATTCCTATCTCTTTGGTTAAGAAGATTCGTCGTTCCTGGCTCCAGCTCTCTAGACAGAATACATGGAGGCGTTATCTTTGCAGCCGTGCGCCTTATATATGGTTATAAGATAGACTTATTATCAGCGATGACCTGTAGGCTGAACGCAGGTCTTCGAAATTTTGTAACCAATATGCTATCTAATCAGAGGAGGATGACCGATGAGTTTCCAAGAATAGAGATGCCCTTCACATATCTATATGGTTGGCTTCTTCTCCATCATGACGGTCTGATACCTCCGGGAGCAGGAGGGAGTGGCAGTCTCTTTTTGGAGAAATACTCTGGAGAGACTTTTTGGAAGGTTCACACTCTTCTAGAATGCAGAAATATTCTGAATCGAGCGTCACATTGGTCCATTCAATGTGTCCCTCCACCATTGGGTTATGAGAGCATGCCCTTGAATATGATAGACGGAGATAAAGGGAACAGGCTAGATGATGTAGCCTTTCAGTTGTTGCAGAGAATCCGGCCCTCTCATCTAGTATACCGTTATGAAGAAATGACGTATCTGGAGCCGTATCTACCGAGCCGATTTGCCAGGCAATTCGGATATGACCAACTTCATGTTGGGAACGCCACCACCTGCCTTTCTGCTCGTGGAGGGCTTATTGACGGAGCTCGGGCCTGGAGATATTTCGCAGCTAGAGATACAAAAGCTGTATTCTCTATGCCTAATCCTTTATCCAGCACGGGTACGAAGATGCTTTACACATATGCTCACTTCTATGTTTCGTCGAGCACCTTCATGCCGAGTTTCCATCTGAAGACTTTTGTTGCGGAAGAAGACCCAGCAAAGAGGTCGAAGAAGAAAACTGTTATTCAACAATTTCCTCCGGAACCTGAAGATGAGACAGCGGAGGTTGAGCCCCTATATGACTTATTTCAGGAGGGAAATTTTCCTGATGAAGTTCTTCCTCCTATATTTGTATCCCTTTCTAAGAGGAAGCGAAGCGATGAATCTGAGACAGTCTCCAAAAAGAGTACTAAGTCTCAGACATCTAAGAAGAAGAAGAAAGGGGTCTCAGTAACTGCCACTTCATCTTTAGGTGGCATCTCAGTTGACGAAGATGACGCCGCCGATAAAGACGAAGATACAGATGAAGACGACGCTCCTTTGATAACAAGGAGGTCGAGAGGCAGGTATGTCAAGAAGACCGTCGACAAAATAAAGGGCAATGAACTCCTGGAAACGATTATGAGTGGAGGAGTCTTACCAGAGATCAATGAAGCGGCTTCCACTGAGAAAACGGAATCTGATTATGTTCATCTTCCAGCAACTTCCGCTGAACAGACTGAGGTAGAGTCCACTCGAGCTCAGGAAACGACTGCTCCGACAATAAGTGGAGTAGCTACTGAACCCTCAGAGATGAGGATGATTCCTTTTGAACATGGGACTGAGGGCGTCATCCAGGCATTGGATGACCATATTGAATATTCTGAAGAAGAACCAGCCCCGGCAGAAGTTATGGAACAACCGGAAGTTCCAAAAACTCAGGTTGAAGAAAACATTTCTTTGGCCAGAGGCGATGAAGACGTGTCAACGTTCGAGCTACCAGCTGCTGATGACTTGTTGAAGAATGTTTGTAAAGACATCATTCTTCGAACTGATATTCCAGAAAAAACTGAACCGGCAGTCGATACTGAGCTTGCTATCATTACTGTTCCTGAGATTCATCCATCTCAAGGAATAGATGAAGATGTGAACATCATGGACTCCGGATCAGAGATTCATCCTGAAGCTGGGGATGAAAAAGAGTCTGAAGAAGAAGAAGAAGCTGAAGAAGGAGATGATTGGGATGCTGGCACTTCTACTCCTTATGATGAAAATAAAGTCAGAGGGAACAGAATGGAACTCAGCTCCGAACCTGCTCAATCTCCGGACAACGCTCCAGCACTCATTAATTCTGGAGCTGGAAGCAGCCACATGAAGCAGGTGTCGGACACCATCATGGACCGGCTACGAGAAGACGTAAGACTCCCTCACCACATAGAATATGAACCTCAGCCTGGTATGGTTTTATTTCAGATTCTGTTTTTACTGTTTCTTTTTCTTTAGATGCTGATTATTTTTTCTTTGACTAATAGGAACTGCTGCAGCAATGAGTTTGACTCATGCTCCACTTGTCCAGACTGATGCTGATGAAGGAAGCTCACAATTGCCAACTTCTCCAGCAGCACATACTTCCGTTCCTAGGATAGAAAACATACAAGCTTCTTCTTCAATGATGACAGCGACTCCTGGGTTCGAGACGGGACTGGCAAGAACTCTGGGATGTATTCAGATATTATCTATTCATATCTGGATACGTACTCCAAGCGTTTCTTGAAAGACGAAGCTATGCCCTTCTCTGAGCTTCGAACTATGATCAATTTCCCGCTCATGGCGTTGCGACATGCTGGTTGCGAATCTCAGTGCATCTTTTTCGAACATCTTCTGGATGAGTTGGAAATAACTATCCAAAAATACTGGGAGACTAAGAAGGAAGACATTCATTCTTTAACGGTGGCTGAGATCAGTCAACTAGAGCATGAAGCCCAGTCCCAGCAAGCTGCATTAGAAGCATTTCTTGCCTCTTCTTCTGAGAAATTAGTAGAAAAGGGTGAAGAAATATTAGCTACTCGTCAGAGAGTAGAGCTTCTGGAGAAAGATAAAGCATCCAAAGCTGAAGAGCTGAAGAAATTGAAAGAGGAGTTGGCTCGTCTTCAAGAGCGAATTGCTGTCATAGAAACAGAGCAAGCTGAGGTCATTGCTGCTTATATTTCTGAAGCCGAACGCTGTGAAACTCTTCAAAAGGAGCGAGAGCAGATGCAGACAGAACAAATTGAAGAAGTTAATCGTCTTCAATCTGCTATTATCATTTTTGATGAACAAAATGTCGCTGTTGAAGCAGCAGAAAAAGTTCGAAAAGCTCATGAAGAGAAAATGAGTATTGTACTTGATCGTATTAAGGAGCTAATAACTCCTAATAAATAGATCTTGTAATCAACATTTTGATTTTGAATAAAGACGAATGAGAACCTTTGATCTGATTTTTGACTTTGTTGTTTTAATAATGAAGAAAATATGTTCAGAGGTAAATAATACATGACACATTTCAATAGAAGAATATACAAATAAACTTTGTAATTCTATCAGAAGATATTAAATCAGAGATGATCTTAATTTAATACTGATTATAAAAAATAGAATCCAGACATAAAAAATATCTTTGAACTCAATTTTTTATGATCTTTGGATTCGAGAATCAAAAGACTAGATGTCATTTTCATAAATATGATACTGACATGGATGATGAACGATGATGAATGTAATAAATGAACGGATGAACCATCAAGCTTTAATGAACGGGCGAACCGTCGGATGAATGTGATAAATGAACGGATGAACCGTCAGGCATTAATGAACGGGCGAACCATCGGATGAATGTGACGCTTCATTATTTGAGGAACTTCTGTCTATAAATATAGTAGAAATCTGACAAGAACGAACACTTCTACTCTTCAACATAAAAATGTCGTCTGAAGAAGTATCCAAGAAGGCTGAAATTGCCCCGAAGGTTCAGAAGGGTACTGAAGAACGCCCTGCGAATCCAGTTCATCCGAAGGAGGTAGAAGCATGCGAAGGTTCGTCTGCACCCAAGCCACCACGAGACATTCTGGACTTTCTGCTTGATCCAGGAAGGACTGAAGAAGAGGAAGCCATGAGGATGGCTGCTTGCAAATTCCTCGTGGGTTCCAGCAAAGAAGTTCTCAGCTCTTTTGCTGATCGTGTTTTCGAGAAGGACGGCAGCGGTCCGCGTCCAAATGTAGAAAAAGATGATAGTGATCTTCCTTAATGTACTATCATCCATGATGAAATAAAATTTGAATCTTATTCATGAACTTGAACTTTGTCTGATGATTTACAAGTATTTATATTTATACATAATACTTTTTAAGGAACTTGCCATTAATAGGCATCATAGCAATTCGACCATCCAGTTCTTAGAGTTGATAAGCTCCATTTGAGAAAACTCTACTCACAACATAGGGACCTTCCCACTTTGCGCCGAATTTGCCTTTGCTCATATGAGTCATAGTCATAGGACGTCTGACTGTTAGAACAAGTTCTCCTTTTTGATATGCTCGAACTCTGACTTTCTTGTTAAAAGCTCTTGAGATTCTAGCTTGATAGAATTCAATATTCTGTTGAGCAGATAATCGCTTTTCATCCAGAGCTTCTAGTTACTGAAGTCGAAGACGGTCATTATTCTCGGCGGTAAGTTCATTAGCGATTGCTATCCTTAAAGAAGGAATTTGAATCTCTAATGAAAGAACAGCTTCGCATCCGTACACCAGAGAGAAAGGTGTACATTTAGTAGCATTACGAACTGTAGTGCGGTTAGCCCACAAACATTCACCAAGTTTCTCACTCCAATTACGTTTGTTAGTGGAAACAAACTTCTTTAAGAGTTTGATGATGGTTTTGTTGAAAGCTTCTGCTAATCCGTTAGCTGCCGGATTATATGCGGTAGAAGCCATATTGTTGATCCGATGATCGTCACAGAATCGAGTAAATTTCTGGCTGACGAATTGTGGTCCATTATCATGAATAATGAGTCGGGGAATACCAAATCTGTAGATGACATGGTGCTTGATAAAGTTGATGACATTGGAAGTTTTGACTTCAGATAAGGGAATAGCTTCGGCCCATTTGGAGAAATAATCGGTTATTGCGAGAATAAAACGATGACCTTTTGATGATGGCGGATTGATCGGACCGATAATGTCCATGCCCCAAGCTTCGAAGGGCCATGATGCTGCCGTTGGATGTAGAAATTCTGAGGGTTGATGAATAAAATCCGCATAGGATTTGACAAGCTTTACACTTCCTTGCATATTCGATGGCATCTGATACCATAGTAGGCCAATAATAACCCATACGTCGAATACGGTCTTGAAGTTTTGGTCCAGGCTGATGTGCTCCATAAATTCCATCATGTGCTTTGCGAATAATTTGTTGAGCCTCATCACCGGCAATACATCGAAGAAGTAAACCATCATAAGCTCGACGACATAAGGTTTTTGTAGTATGATTGTAATAGAATCTGAGTGATCGTCGTCTGATAGATGCTGCCTCACTCGGATTATCTGGAAGAATATCATACAATACAAAATCTAAGAATGAAAGTCTCCAATCTTTATCCGTATTCTGAGTTTCAGCTGAATTACTGAAAATGAATTCCATGCTAGAATCAGATGAAGATGATAATGATTTACGACTTAATCCAAATCCTCTTATTGTATTGACATCATGAGATGTTGATTCTTCAATGTCAACTGGAAGTCCTAAAGTTAGATTGTTCTCAAGATGAAATAATTCTCGATTGTAAACAACAATCATTTGTTGCCGTCTAATCGGAATAGCCAATACTGCCGTAAGATTAGCAAGAGCATCAGCTTCTGTGTTACATGCTCGCCTAACATGCTCGATGAAGAATTCTTCAAATGAAGAAGCCATAGATATAGCCGATCTATGATAAGGAACCAGATCTTGATGGCGAACTTCATAAGTGCCCCTTATCTGATTGACAATGAGTTTAGAGTGTCCATACGCCTCCAAATGTTGAATATTCAGGTGTTTAGCGAGCTGAAGACCAATGAGTAATGCATTATACTCAGCAACGTTGTTTGAACATGGCTGATCGAGAGAATAAGCTCTTTGGATAGCAAGACCTTCTGGCGACACAAGAACGATTCCAACTCCAGCAACAATGTCACCATTAGGACCTATTCTTGAAGCTCCGTCAAAGAATAGACGCCAAGTAGAATCTTCTTCATCAATTTGATTTGAGTCTAAGACTTCATCTGGAATTTCATTATAGAGTTTTGAATTCTCTGGAATTGAATGAGCAGCTAGAAAATCAGCTAAAGCTTGTCCTTTGACTGATTTCTGAGGGATATAATACATGTCATACTGAGCAAGTAAGATTCCCCAGTTTGCCAAACGAGAATTTAAAACACTTGGTTTCTTCATCATGACTCGTATGGGGTTGATCCTGGAGATGACATGAATAGTCTGGCCAACGATATAATGTCGTGTCTTTTGGACAACGAACATCAGGGCTAGACATTCTTTTTCGACCGGTGAATATCGAGGTTCAGCTCCTGTCATAGTACGACTGAGATAGTAAATGGCTTGTTTATGACCATTTTTATTCTTTTGAGCGAGTAATGCACCCAACGAATGACTCATTGCTCGGGTATATAGGAGGAACGGTATTCCTGAGACAGGAGGTACCAATACTGGAGGGCTCATCTGATATTGTTTATATCATCGAATGCTTTCTGACATTCATCATTCCAGACAAAAGAAACACCTTTCTTCATAAGTTTATTGAATGGTCTGCAGCGTCCTGAAAGATTAGAGATGAATCTTCTGATATAAGCGATCCTTCCTTGAAATCCTCGTAGCTCTTATAAGGTGCGTGGAGGACGCATCTCTTGGATGACTTTGATTTTCTCGGGATCCACGTGTATACCTTTCGAGGTAATGACGAAGCCGAGAAATTTGCCACTAGAGACGCCTAAGAAGGACTTAGTAGGGTTCATCTTTAATTGATGCTTACGCATTAGATCAAAAATAGTCTTCAAATCTTGGATGTGATCCTCTTTTTGTCGACTTTTGACTGCAATATCATCAACGTAGCATTCGACTGTTTTCTGCAAATGTTTATGGAATATAGTGCTCATAGCTCGTTGATAAGTTGCTCCTACATTCTTGAGACCGAATGGCATCACTGTATAACAGTATGTACCAATCGGCGTTCTGAAAGAAGTGTGTTTCTCATCATCTGGAAACATTTTAATCTGATTGTACCCAGAATACCCGTCCATGAATGACATCCGTTCAAACCCACAGGTATTATCGATCATAACATCAGTAATTGGTAGAGGGAACTCGTCTTTAGGACATGCCGCATTGAGATCGCGGAAGTCTATGCATACTCTGATCTTACCAGTCTTTTTAAGGACATGAACTATATTAGCCACCCAATCGGGATGTTGTTCCTCTCTAATAAACCCAGAAGCCATGAGTTTATTGACTTCAGCTTCAATTGCATCCATGATATCTGGACGAAATCGTCGCTGTTGTTTCTTGACCGGCTTTGCATTCGGCATGATATTGAGTTTATGAGTTGCGATTTGTGGATCAAGTCCTGGCATATCTTTATAACTCCAAGCGAAGACATCGATGTATTCTCGAATAAGTTTGATCATGTCTTGCTTATCAGTTTCTGAAAGACTTTCACTGATGAATATTGGTTTAGGGGATCCCTCTTCACCAACATCTATTTGAACAAGTTTGTCTTCAGTCGGAGGTTCTTTTTGCTCGAATCGGAACTCCCATTGATTATTTAACCTTTGGGCCCATTGTTCTGATTCAGGTGAGATTTCAAACTCGTCTTCGTTTTCATCATCTTCTTCAGAACTGTCAATGGAGACCATGTTGGAAGACAGAATGTTGTAGTGGAAGTCACCAATACTTGTATCAGAATCCCAAGAAGTAGTACTAGAAGAATCAGATCTCTTATCTTCGTCAGATTCGGGATCTTCATGGATAGTATTGATAAAGGGAGTAGGAGCAATATAACCTAATCCGTATTTTGTCCTCCCATATTTCAGAGGAGGAATCCGGACAGGCATTTTTCTTCCTTTTCCATTATTGAGGCCAATTCTGAAGTCATAGCCCATATTTTTAATGATGTCTTTAGATTGCTGACTATAACGACGTAGTTGTAATCTTCCAGTATCATCGTTTTTGTCATCATCTTCTAAATCAGAAGGATTCTGGGGCCCTTTGTAGAAGAATATTGGAATGTCTCCTGGCTTTCTACTAGGAACCAGAAAGTATGAAGTTTGTACTGATTCTAGGGATACGTCTGTATGAAAAGTCTGTACAACTCCTATGGTTATTGTTCTCAAGTCATCTAACAAATGTAAATAACTATGAACATGATTACACACATCAATATACTGCAAAGATGGAGACTTTTCATTAAATTTAAAAGCAGTAGTATTTACATTGGGAGAAGGCTGAGCCTTAGAAATCTTAGCCAAATCAATGACTAAAGGGAGAGAAGAAGAACGAGAGGAAGTTTTGTTTCGATTAAGATCGATAACAAATGGCTCAGAAGAGGTGAGCTCCCTTGAAGCCTGAGATGGAAGAGTAGTCCGCCCTCCAACAGGGATTACCAGAGTATCCTATTTTATATGTGTAGATACAGGAACTGTAGTACGCCCACTGACAGGAATGATCAGTGTATTTTGAGTAGACGACTAAGGTAATGGAGAGATCCGTCCGCTCACTGGAATAATGAAAGAACCTTCTCCAGAGGGTTTAGGAGATTGTTGCTGAGTAGTTCGACCTTTAATAGAAATTATCAAGGTCTCACTTTGCGGATCCTCTTTCTCCATAGCTTGTATCACCCTTGTATACTCTTCTTTGTACATCCAGGAATCATTGAAATAAGCTTCAACCCCATGGAAAGGATTTATATCAGCAACTTCCTTTTGTACTCTTCCATTGCTGTCAATGTATTTAAAACATTGATGAAGAGTAGAAGGCACCACATTATTTTCATGAAGAAAGGGCCTCCCCAGAAGAAGATTATAAGATCCTACAATCTCAATCACATAGAAAGTGACTTTGGATCTGAAATCACCTATCTGAAGTTTCAGATGAATCTTTTCCAAAGGCTCACTTCGGCTTTGATTGAATCCTAGGATAGTAGTAACTGTCTTGGAAAGCTTGTGAAGAGGGATTTTTAGTTCATCCAGCAGACTCTTTGGCATTATGCTTATAGCAGACCCTGGATCAATGAGGATACGATCTATCTTTATCATATCGATATAACCGGTGTAGTAGAGAGGCCGATTATGTCGATTATCTTCCAGTAGCATGTCATCTTGTGTAAAGGTGATATTTGGAATAATCTCCAATACACTGTTATAATATAAGCAAGTGGCAGGTTCTTTATTTGGCTTCTTTAATTATGCAAGACAAGAGTCAGCCTGAAGAAGTGCCTCATTTAACGTCTCCCGAGTCTCTTTAGAAAGACGTAGAAGTTCAAAGAGAGACATTCTAGCTGGAGTATTAGCAAATTGAGCTAGAATGTCGAAGTTATAAGGTTTCTGAAGCCCAAGAGGAGGGGACTTCTTGATTGGCTTATCAAATCGAGCCTGTTGTTTGCCTTTCTCAAGAGCTGTGGGCGTGGAAAGAGTAGGTTCAACCGGTGCAGTTGAAGGAACAGGTGCAGTGGATGATTCTTCTTCAAGAGGAACATTAGGAGCATCTTTGTCAGCAGGAGGGATATCAGGAGTATCCTCAGGACTTTTGGAATAATCCTTTAGATAAGGTTTCCCTGTTCTAGTAACACCAGCAAGTGCTTCTGATTTATCTTTTGGTTCTGTGTCGGGAGTAGATCCGAAAGAAGTCATATGACATGACTTTGTTTTTCCAGCCTTCTTAGATTTTCGGGAAGTAGTCTTTTGAAGAGGAGGAGATTCAAAATCTGCCACTAGATCAGGATGAATCCATATTGTTTTTTCTGTTTCCATAGTGATTGGTACTAATCCTTCAGACTGTGGAGGAGGAATATTCACTATTTCAAGAGTTGCCTTGGGAATAGGAACGATCCCGCTTTCAAGGAGTTGAGGAAGGAAATCTCCGAATTGCATAGAGACGATGTTGGAGGTGACGGTCTTATCTTTCGGAGTAAGAGTGATAGCTCCAGATTTAATCATTTTCTGGATCTTTCCTTTCAGTACATAACATGTACGAACTGTGTGACCCAACATTCTGTGGTATGGACAGTATTTAGGATGATCCGTCTTACCAGCTTCATCAGGTTTCTTGATTTCAGGTAATTGTATTTTATTACCTTTCAGCAGACATTCAAAGATACCAAGGACATCATCGTCATCAAAAGAGTATTCTTCTTTGGGACGAGGTGCTCTTGGTTGTTGAGTCGTAGAGGCAGGAGGAGTTTGAACAGTCGATGCATCTTTACTCTGAAGATTAACTTCAAGGGTTTCTTTTCCCTTGCGAGTATTGGATTTAGCATTATTGTTAGTACTTTGACCTGTTTCTTTGGGAGTCATCTGCACTCCTAAACCTTTGAAGGTTTCAGCACTAATTTCTGCGGCCTTAGCACTAACTATGAAGGAAGGCCAATCTTGAAATTGAGTAGATCCTGTCTACATGCTGATGATTGGCAATAAATTTGATTTGCATGTGTCGATGGTGACAGCATCAGGAGTTCCAAGAGGCATATTCAGAGCTTCTCTTCGAAACCGTTCAATGAATTCCTCTGTAGTTTTATTATTTTTCTGCTTAATTCTTATAAGAGCAGACATAGTCATGTCATTGAGCCCTTCATAGAACCGTTCAAGAAATATTTGTTTGAAACCGGCAAATGAGGTAATACATCCATCCGGGAGACTTCTATACCATTCATAAGCCGTTCCTTTGAGACATCCGACAAACACCCGAGTAAGGAGGGCGTCACTTGGTTGCAGCTGGTCCGTCATTACTTCAAAGTGATTAATAAACTGACTCGGAGAAGTGGTTCCATCATAGAATGAGATAGTAGGAGGCTTGTATTTAGGAGGGTACGATACTTGCTTCCATTCTATTGGATAAGGTTGCTTGATGCCTAACCTTTGTAAACCATCCTTTTGTTTGAATGCCTCAAATTGAGTTCGGAGATTCCTCAGTTCTTCAGTAACAACTCCGGATGATTGTGGAGTTGTAGCTTGTAGAGAAAAGTTGGTAGGAGGAACAACATTATAAGCACTACCCCCAGCTCCCGAGTGACTAGGAACTGGTTGAGGTTGCCCAGGAGTATTGGATTGTACTGCTGGAGGAACATGTACTGGACTTACACCAGTGTCAATTGGTATGGCATCTGGTATAGTCTGTCAATTTTGCAGCTGGGTTGCCATGAGTTAATACATCGACTTCATAGTGTCAGCCATAGACTTCATTTGCTGTTCCAAAGAAGCAATTCTTTGTTCTTGAGAAGTCAAGGAAGAAGAAGGTTCATCAGTATTCCCATCGACCATATAAGTCGTGACTGTACGAGGGATTATTGATGAACTGGTTGATGTTGTCTGTTCTGAATCATTACTTTGTGTATCAAAGTCATTTGTAGGAGAATTACCCCCAGTAGGAAGAGGTGGGAAGTTGGATTCTCCAAGAAATTCAGAATCATCTTCAGAAACAGAAGTTCTTTGACTAGAAGCCAGGACTCTTGCTCTGGTGCCTCTGTATACTCCATCTGGACTATCAGTTCTACCCCCAGTATCCCGAGAGGTCATGTTGACAGAAGCAAACAGAGGTTCATCTTCATCAGGCATAGGTTCACACTGAATCCGATTGAAGACAGATTGTCGCTTAGTTTGACATCTGCATTGCATTATGACTCTCGGTTGGAAGTCATATTCATGATCAGCATAGTCATGATCCATTGATTGACATCTGCATTGAATTATGACTTTTGGCTGGAATTCACATTCAGCATGGTCATGATCCATTGACACAGAATTATTCCTTCTCTTTTGTTGAAGGTGTTCTCGTAAATCTGTCTGTAAAGATTGAGATACATCCGAGAACATTCTTTGTGTATTTTTAGGAATATATTTCCGGTTCTTGGGTCTTGATGGCTCTTGATTATATAGAGAATGATTAATCTGAGCCACATAATTTCTAGCATACTCTGCATCTGGATCTCTTGCTTTTGTCCCCGTTTGGTATGGTTTTTTGACACCAAAAGTGCTTCCTAAACGGGTTTGATTAAGTTTTGCTTTTAGATCAGTTGGAGGTAAAACATTGGTTTTTGAAACTTGAGGTTTTCCTTCCATTGATCTGGATATTTACAGAGAAGGAAGAGTTGAACCACCCCCTTGATTAGGAGTTGGTAACAGACCTTCTTTTATAGACAAATTCTGTGCCCAATTCGAAGAAGTCGTAGAAGAAGACATTAAGAAATGTTTCTTCTTAGACTTATTCAAGTTTTGAGACATAGAATGTCCAGAAGGAAGAGTAGTCAAAAGACCATCTCCTTTTCTTTGACTAACAAAACTGTCAGTCAAAGTTGTTCCTGAAGTAAACACTACAGGAGCAGAAGAAACAACTAAAGAGTTATTTCTTTTCGAAGGGACTTTGTGTGCCATTTGTGGAGGAGTTCTAGCAAGACCACCCCCAGTTCTAGTAGAACTTGGCAAAGAAGAAGAGATAGCTAAAGAGCTATTCTTCTTAGATGATGTATACGGAATATACGCTGAAACAGGCTTGGTTAAAGAACCAGTGTTGTTAGCGTGACTTTTGATTTTAGAAATACACGCTGGAACAGATTTGGCTAAGGAGCCATTGCTGTCAGCGTGACTATTGAATTTGAGATTGCACGCTGGAACAGGCTTAGTTAAAGAACGAGTGCTGTCAGCGTGACTTTTAACTTTGAGATTGCACGCTGGAACAGGCTTGGTTAAGGAGCCAGTGCTGTCAGCGTGACTTTCGACAGTGAGATTGCACGCTGGAACAGGTTTGGCTAAGGAGCCAGTGCTGCCAGCGTGACTTTTGACTGCTGTCATCTTCGAGCACACAAGAGCGTGCGTGCTTGCGGTAGAGTCTTTGCCAGTGTTAGGAGTAGACACTGTGGCAGAAACTTCACTATTGGTTGCCAACAGATTCTTAGGGACGTAGACAGATCGTCCCTTCGACTTGGCAGTGGTGATGGAGGCTGAAGTGGGCTTGCCACCCTTAGCCCGCTGCATTTCTTCGTAGGCGAGTTGATCGAATTGAATCGATATCACCTTCTTCGTCGAGCCGACTGACGAAGTGTGGCATTGAGTTGTTGCCATCTCAGAAGAGGAGATGGTTATCCCCAGCAGAGTCGCCAATTTATTTTCCATAAATAAATTCACTTTATTTATTGTGTATCTGGGAAAATTACAACTGTAGGAATCTGATCTAGAAGACGATCGCTTTATCCCTTAGACGATGCGAAGAAGAAAAGCTCTCAAAATTTCAACAGCAATTTAGATATCTATCTATCTGTACAATGAATGAGAAAAGAACTCTATTTAAGTCAAAAATAACTGAAAAGATAACTGTCTTCACAACCTGTGCATAGTTAAAAATCATGTAGGATTTAACATACACAAGGTTATGAGCAGTTACTAGACGTGGCCTGTAACTGTTGGATACATGGCAATCGTGCATGAGTCGTGTGCAAGTTACAGGACACGCAGGTGAGAGATCGGTGGCATGGCTGCCACGTACTCCAATTTGATGAAATCCATGCAGGCTTGTTGAGGATGAAATCCACGCAGACTTGGGGCAGAAACCTTCAAAATCCACGCAGACTTGGGGCAGAAAGCTTCAGAATCCACGCAGACTTGGTGCAGAAAGCTTTAAAATCCACGCAGACTTAGGGCAAAAAGCTTCAGAATCCACGCAGACTTGGTGCAGAAAGCTTCAGAATACACGCAAGCTTGAGGAAGGAACATAGAAGTTCAAAATACACGCAGACTTGAGTCAGAACTGCCAGCTGTCTTGATTCGACGTGCCTCAACTGACACAAAATCTCTGACATTGATTGCCTTGTCAGTCGTATTAAATGACAATAAGCTCTTTTGGTACGCCAACTTGATGAAGGCTGAGTCTTGTTGAAGAAGATTTCGAAAGTCACGCAATAGTCGGCTGTAATCTCTCGAGTTCCGTGCATACGTGGCATACGAGGAGACATTCTTTGACTGTCGTGCTGTCAGTCATAATGATACTCTGACAAATGATGAGCTGTCTCTCAGCGTGACTTTTAAACATTGTCTTGATCAACTCAGCGTGACTTTTAGAATTTGTCCTGATCAACTCAGCGTGACTTTTAGACTTTGTCCTGATCAACTCAGCGTGACTTTTAGACTTTGTCCTGATCAACTCAGCGTGACTTTTAGACTTTGTCCTGATCAACTCAGCGTGACTTTCATTTTTGAGGCCTACAATTATTCTCTGTTCCATTAATTTTCTCCATCTACAAATGTGTTTGTGCATCGTGTCCGTGCACATCAAGCCATATCCATTCACTTCTTCTATTTTTCATCCAAATTGATTAATGTTCTCATTAAAGAAATTCTCTTTTCCCTTCCATATATTTTCTCTTATCACAAATTCTTACTATCCTTTTACCGATCAACCAAGTCCGTCTATCCTATTAGTCCTTAAATTTTGAGTACGAAAATTTTCAAAGGTGGGTAGATTTGTAACTCATCTTCCCGAAATTATTATTTTTTAAATTATATCTATATATTTTAATTTTGTATTTAAAAGTAATTTTCGTAGAAATTTTGTAAAAGATATTTTGTGATTACTTTTGTTACCAAAAACTAGTTTTAAATTAATGGTTTGAAATAATGTTTCTAAAAAAATGTTCTCGAATTTTTTATTTGAAATATAAAATATATTTTTTATTATTCTTGGTCTTCTAAAAATTGGTTTAAAAAAAATTGAGCGATAAAAGATTTTTTTTGTCTATTTATTTTTAAATAACGATTTGGATTTATAAAAGTAAGTTTTATAATATTTGATGACATCGAGTATTATTTTGATATGTTAATCAGTTATTTGATTATATTTGAATTTATTTAAATTATCTTGATGGTTATCAACTATACTTTAAATTATGTTGATAATTTAAATATTGTTTAAAATACTTACGATGACTAATTGGAGCATTACGATTTGTCTAATCTAGATTTGAAATATTATTTGATTAAATAATTTAATTATTATTTGATTTAAATTATTTTGATAAATATTAGATATTATTTTAAAGTTATTATGCTGAGTTTGATTTGGATTTGGATTCATATGATTTGAATTATTTGATAATATAGAATAATACTTAAAGTTATTATGGTGATCATTTAAAGGATTGCAATCAAATTGATTTATTTTTAAATAATTTATTTGATTTAAATTTATGGGAAGATTTATCCATTAGAAATTCTTATCCTATTGGAATCATATCTAGCATTAATTAGATCATTTCTTATTTAAACCAATCCTATTCCTATCCAAATTAGTTGGTAATCATAATCATCCTTATTGATTTAGTTATAATCTTATAATAATTTGCTAATTTCTAGCCATTATATATATCTATCGAATCTATGAATAAAATCATCTTTCAAACCATCCTTGTCAAAATTTCTCTCTTTTTTTCGTCATAACTAAGCCCAAAATTCGTCATAAATTCAGCCTCAATTTTCAAAGGTTGTAGCAACTTCGAATGACCATAACTCCCAACTCCGGACTCCATTTGACCACCAATTTTTTTTGTTGGAATCGTATTGAGGTATATTTTCTGAATATAAATTTTATTTTCATAAATTCGGAACCTAATTTTCTGGAAAATTTGTGGAGTGTCAGTTGTCCGAAATCTGACACGTTTTAGTGTTTTTGAGATTTTGGGAGAACCAGGAATCAGAATCACGAACCGTTTGAAGTTTCGGAATGCTGACGGAAAAATACACATCATATATTTTTCCCAAAAAATTTCCAGAATATTTTATTTTTGGTTTTTATTTTAGAAGTTTGTCACATCGTCTGAGTTCATCTTGTGTAGCCCTGTGACTATTTTCTACCCAACAGTATTGTCGGTTTCACCAGCAAGGACCTCAGACAAGACACCTTGCCTTACTATTTATTTAAATTGCTCAATATCATGCATGTTTTAACTTATTTTCTAGCAAATATAAATTGTTCTTGCAAATTATTATATTTTAGTTGCATTTGGCCTAGAGTTAAGGGACCGCCCTTGGTTTGTGCCGCATTCATTGGCCTCGACACATGTGTGCCACGAAGTCGCGAGTCGCATATAGATTCGGACTTGCGTACCGACCGTACATCGGTGCATACAGGACGAGCGTTAGGATATAACTGCTAATAGATTTGTCTAGAAGACTTAACGGTTATTAGAAATATCGTGGTGTGGATTCAGCACGAGTAGTGCATGGGGAGGGTGAAGACAATTATTAGGCGCAGGGGCTTTCACACATTTACTTTTCTCTAGCTACCATTTGTGGCTCAGCCGAGAGCTAGTGTGCCGTGCACTTATTTACTTTTCTCTAGATGCCACTAATACCTCGGTTGAAACACAAATGTGCCGTGCATTTACTTTCCTCTAGCTGTCGTTAGTGACTCACCCAAGAGCTAGTGGCCGTGCATTTATTTTTCTCTAGATGCCCCTTAGCTC
Source organism: Iris pallida (assembly GCA_029216955.1). NCBI lineage: Eukaryota > Viridiplantae > Streptophyta > Magnoliopsida > Asparagales > Iridaceae > Iris > Iris pallida. Next base: position 50,183 of record JANAVB010007566.1, read on the forward strand.
TCACTCGAGTGCTAATGGGCCGTAAATTTACTTTTCTTTAGACGCCACTAGTGCCTTGGTTGAAACGCTAACACGCCGTGGTTCTAGTCTCGGGAGCCCTTGTGTGGAACGTTGTCTTCAAAATACATTTTCACATAGAATGGTTAAGGACCTTTATTTGTTTAGTCATATATACTTTTCTGTTGAGCTTTTATTATTCAGTTATTGGCATGATATTATGTGTCTTGTTACGTCCCTCTGAGGACCTGGTTATCTCGCCAGGTGTGTGCTCTTGTCTTTCGCAGGTGTTCTAGCTCTAGTCGTGACCATCTCCATTTCTTCGAGGATGATTGCACTTGGATCGTCTTCGCTTCGCTCACCAAAATTATTTCTTTTCTCATGTATTTTTCCTTTACTTGTTGGTAGTGGATTTGTCTCTGCCCAACATATTGTATCAAGACAATTCATTATCATTATATGATATCTTTTATTCATTTATTTTGTGTGGATGAGATTGGTTATGGTTCTACTGCATTTCACAGCTTACGTATATTTATTATACGGCTGACATGTCTACGTTCCTAGTCCTACGTATTTTGGGACTGGTGCGTTACAAAATAATCTCATTGTATCTTGCTAGTAACTAGGCCTGTGATAACCCTAGTTAATTAAAGTATCAAGCCATACTCATTGCTTGGCCGTTATTGATTGGATGGTGTTAGCCCAGCTCAGTCTTGTCCTGATCATGTACAAGATTGTGACATGACGAGATTATTTATGCTTGCCTTAACAATGATGATCAGAGGACCAGTTCTGTTCAGGCGAAGGGTTACAACCCCGGTCCTTGTTTGGTTTAAGGGTTGTAACCTGGCTCCTGGAACAGTTCTGCGTCCTCCCTTCGTTTATTGTCTTGGTGCACCCCATGCCATGCTTGTCAGGCTTTACCTTACTTCAATAGCATGATTATCTATACTGGCCTTAACAATAAATGATCAGGGGTCTGGTTCTGTTCAGGCGAAGGGTTACAACCCCGGTCCTTGTTTGGTTTAAGGGTTGTAACCTGGCTCCCGGAGCAGTTTTTGTGTTCTCTCTTCGTTTATTATCTTATTACCTTATCAACAGAAATTGAGGCGGGTTTCTATTCAGGTGAAGGGTTGCAACCCCGGTCCTTGTTTGGTTTAAGGGTTGCAGTCTGGCTATCTGAATGGTTTCCTCGTGCTCAATTTATTATTGTTATCTCGGTTTTTATCAGTATCTTTCAATTATCTGAATATTCATTTATGATGTGCTGGTTTTAGTTCCTAAGTGAAGCCTCCTTTGTGGCACTTGCTCTTTCTGGGGTTTGACCCAGCTGGTTTTGTATGGTCAGATATCGGAGCAGCTCCAGAGGATCTACCTACCTTCCAGCTAGATGGTGACCACCAGGCGTAACCCTGGCAACGAGTAGGTTTTTTTTGTTCTCTCACTCTATTGTAAAAATATTCTTTTGAGACGTTTAGCCGACGAGTACGTGTTTAGCTCGATTGCACCTTTATTTACTGTCTGCCTACGGCTGTAACATGATTGACAAATCCTAGGGTTGATCATGTATGACTAAAACTTTTGCTAGTCTTGACATTTTGTACGACTAGCTTCATGATCATTCGAATATGTAATGTATGGGATGCCTTACTATTGTATATTTGATGTTCTGACATCTTGTAACTGTTATTACTTGTTTGGAATTGAGACAATAGGCTTGTTCCTGACCATAGGAGACTGATGGATTGTAATTAAACCCTCATGTATCTAGACAGCCGTGACCGTATAGTGAGGTAGGTTGCACTTCAATATACGTAGCTGGCTATGTACGCCCCCGCTCTCCAGTATTCTGGTAAGGGGCGTTACAACCCTGGCGACTAGGCAGTCCCGAAGCTGATGGGTGGTAGACGCACAAGCTAAACACTACCCTAACCTCTTCCTACAGACGATAGCGTCATGGCCTGGCCTCCTACAGAATGCACACACAACTCCCTTCTGCTGTCGGGGTCCCGGGGCTCTAACTGGCGGGGTTGGTTGATGTGCTGTGGGAGGACGGTAAGTCTGCTGGTGCGGCGCCGGTGCTCTCGGCTGGAAAGCCTGACGCTTGGAAGGTCCCTCGTGGTGTACAGGAGCCGGCCTCTTGCAAGACAGAAGACGCTCCTCTATGCTCAGGGCCAACTCTAGGCTCTGGTAGTAGTCAGTCGTCCCGTTCGCTACTATGAGAATGCCAATGTCTGGAACTAGACCATGGCAAAACCTACACGTCATCTCGTCTGGGTCTACAACTAGACTAGGAGCGAAACGGCTCAAACGACTAAACTCTGCTGCATACTCGTCAACAGAACGGTTCCCTTGCTGGATGTTCTGGAATCGTAGCCCCATGGCTACCCTAGCGGTGGTCGAGAAGAATTTCTTCTTGAACTGGATCTTAAACTGATCCCAAGTGGCCTTTCCTCTTGCGAATAGCGGCTCATTCCTGAACCAAACTCTGGCCAAGTCTGTCAGCAGAAATTCTGCTGCCTCGACCTGGAGGTCACCCGGCAACCTAGCTCCAATGAGCTTCCTCTCTACCGAGTCTAGCCAGTCATCTGCTACTAGATGCCCTCGGTCCCCATGAACTTCTTGGGGTTCAAACCCATGAAGTCCTTGATGTTCCCCGCTCTCTGCCGTGGCTCTACCGGTGGTGGGACCACGGTACGCTCCTCAGAACGCTCCATGCTCTGGCGGAGTAGGGTGGTATGCTCCTGATGGGTCGTTAGGAACCCCTGGATCAGAGTGAGCAATTGGTTTTCGTCGAGAGTGACGAAAGCCTGGGTAGGTATAGTAATAGGTGGTGGTGGGAGTATCGGGTCCTGCTGTGACTGTGATGTGGAAGGTGGTGGAGGCATCTGGGTTGGTGGATTTGTGGAATGGGGGAGTATGGTAGGTGGAGGTGGATCGATCAACTGGTCAACCGACTGGGTAGAAAGTGTGCCATTTCAGGTGTGGCATACTGGGATGAGCGGGTGAGCACCATCTAATAATTAAAAGAACTTATAAGGACTCTTTTAAGTAAACAATCATAAACAACAAGATAATCTAATTTGTAATAACGATGATGTGATGCGTTTTCTATGTTGCAATCCTAGTAATCCTCTAGGTGTTCTAAGCGTCCTTTCTAGTGTTGTCTAGTTACCTTTAGTTCCTAATTGCAGGCATGCTTGGTACAATGACGTAACCAAACAATTTAGTCAGGACCTGCATGGGCCACCACTAAAAATATGTCACGATCCGCTACCCAAATTGTTGGGCCGGGCTGAGTCATGTCCAGCCTACGCTTGGGATAAAGCGTAGTAAGCTGTTCCAAAGACAATAAGATAAGACCAAAGTGTGCTAACAGTTCTATATGAAGTAATAAGTCAAAATATATCCAAACACAAAATTATCTTGTATATAAATATGTTCCAAGTATATGGCCAAAATGTTAAGCTGGATACAGGTCCAGTCACAAAAAACATAGTCTAACAACATGACTACTCTCAAAGTCCCAAGCAACTACACAAACTAGACGAGTTTTCCTGCAGGTACATCCTCGTAAGGTAAAGTTGGATCCTCAATGGCAACTCCATAATATGAATCACATAGCAACTCCTCCTCGGTAAGTATACCTACAACGTTATCCTGTCAGGATGGGAGCAAGTACTGATTCTAACAAACTAAATATACGAAACATGAAATGAACAGAAGTGTAGGAATCATGGCATATCATAATCTATCATGGCATCATATGTTTGTTTTAAAGTTTAAAACTGTAGCAGGTGAGTGATCAGTCAATAGGTAGAATAGGATGTACAGTAGTACATATTAATTTTTTGAAGGGTACATACGTACACTTAACGGCATCGGTGTATATCCATACACAAACGCGAGATCAGACATACGACAAAGTTACATATAGAATGTAACAGTGCTCGATAAGTACATACGGAGAAGGGGGGCATGATCACGTACTCTACTAACAGTTTCCCCTTAACCCGTTTTTATAACATATGAGTGATACGAGAACAGTATAAAATATGGTGGGTACTGAGAGCAGTATAAAGCATATGGAACATGGTGATATACGACTTGCAGTTTAGATATTAACATGGTTTATACACAATTTATTATATGCTGTAAAAAAAGTTTATAGAGGTACTTGCCTCTAGCAAAGCAAGGTAGTGAAGGAAATGCTATAGATGTCTGGTGTCTCGTCACTGTAAAAATAATACATAAACTTAGTTTTATACTAAGTTAAACACTAAGACACTAGTTGTGCGACACGACTTTCTGACTGGACACCTAGCCAAATGACGACTTTAGCATAGGAGACCAATGTGGGGTGACACAATACCTAAAATAACTTTCTAGGGCCTTTACACTATGGTAAGGTGAGGTCCAATACTACAATACCCCAAAATCACACAATACATCGCAAGTCGTAATTAATCAATAATTAAATCGGACTGTACACTGTGTTTCAATAATTTATAAGATAGACAAAAAGCTCAACTATACATAAAATAATGTACCAAAATGATCCTTGTTAGTTATAGAAATTTATACTAATTTTTATGGAATTTATAAACCCTCATAGATATTTATTAAAAATCAGTAAACATAAGTATCCTGAAAATTAGTTCTGTTTTCCTATTTTTATAAAATACCAAATGTACTAATTAAATGCTGGAAAAATTATATTAAATTAGATAAATTAACATAGTATTTAAATACAATTTTTTCTAGATTTTTACAGCACTTAAATATATATAAAAATTCAAAAATAGCAAGGTACAAAATTCGGTAAATAAATAATTAATTATTTAGTATTTTGTCCACGTATACGAAATTGAACCGAAGTCCAGATACGGACCCAAAGCCATGAATCAAGTCCGATATGACTCGTACAGGCCTTGAATGTATTAGACATATTTGGGCCCAAAAACTCATGCTAGGTTTGGACACCAAATGGTCATGATTAATAATAATTCATATGTAAAAT
>JANAVB010007567.1:0-76880 GCA_029216955.1 Iris pallida
TGCATAGGTCCTTTGTGGCCGGCCTGATCCTTTATACTCGTACTTGTGCATAGTCGGTCAAAGGAATCGCTTGATCTAGACCCAAGCCGATCACATAATACTCTAATATCTCAAGGCACCGTTTATACCATATATTATACTCAGACTGCCTGTGTTATTTTTCATGTTCTAGTTTTACTATATATTCACTTACTATGACATGATTACCCGTTTATCTTGTACTTCTTACTTTCCAGTTTGATATTCTACCGTGTACCTCATTATAACTTTTACTATATAACTTGTCAATTTAATGGAACTGTTGTAGGCGTTTGTACTTCACTCCAATCCTGACTGGATATTATTTTTCAGAGGACTTAGAGGCTGGTTGGACCTACTATGGGTCTGGGATCAATGAGGACACTGATCAGGACTTGCCTGAGGAGCCGGTGCTCTTAGAGGATGCAATTCCAGTAGTGACTTAGTTTTAGCTAGATTTTGTTGGATTTGTTTCCAGAGTGATACTCTTGTCTGTTATATTATTTTGGATTGTAATATGTCTTAGACTCCTAAACTTATTTGGTTGTGACTGCTACTATTTCAGACTCTATCTTTATCATTTTTTTTCATAAATCAAAATTATTGTGCTTATCTTCATTCATGTGACTGAGTTACATTTCATATGTTATATATTTCCTCCGTACGGAGATGACAGGTACATATTCATATTGCTAGATGTTAGATATTAGACAACCTATACAGCGTTCTACCGCCGACACTGCGACGTAGACTGGACGTACCCACGTCCTCGTGCTCCTAAACCGGGTGCAGGTTGTGACATTATGGAAAATAATTCATTTTAAATTTTTTAAAAGAACCCTAAAATTCAGGGGGCTTATCCTACCCATGTTAAAAAAATTTGTCCTCGAAATTACACTTAGGCATAGTATAAAAAGGATAAATATTTATAACTAAAGGAGTCAAGTTCGACTAGTCGTATATGGTTCATGTGGATGTTGTTGCCACTAGTATCTAAGTGATAGGGTATACTAAACTCTCAACTTATAAACGCGACAATAAACTGTGGTCATGTTTCTATTAACAAGGTTTCTGGAATAGCATACTCTCTAAAAGGAAATACGAGAATATAGGTATTATAAACTACGATAATCTAAGAAAACCTAGGTACTATCACAACACTATTGGTCAATAACTCTGCAAGAGAAATACTATCAATTCAGTGCTACTCCTATAGGAATCAAGGTTTCAACAGATTAGAAAAAATCTGCTCAGTCAGACAAAACTAGTGCGAGGTGGCATAGAGGGGTTTATAATTGTATAATAAGGGGGGACAAGTTCGAGATGATCGCGAACAGAGAAGTTGTAGGTTATGGTAAGGGGAAATTTGGATAAGTTCAAGCAAGAATTTTCACAGGAATAAGGTACGACTTAGGTAGATACTTGGTCAGGAAATTGGAAGAACAGTGCCTATGGAGATATGATTATTAGTCACAAGGAAAATAAAATCAAGGGTTGAGTTTTGAAATCAATGCATGGCTAAGGGAGAATATGACCTTTGTAATCGCATCTATTTGTATTGCCAAACCACGAAATCGTGAATTGCGAACATAGAAATAGGAAGAAAAAATAGTGATACACCTTAAACATCTTCTAGTCACTTAGAATAATCTGATAATCAAACAAGCTGAAGAAATTTCATACCGGTTCATACTATGGTCTAGCCTATCTATCAGGGTTCTAGGATAACACATGATTCCTTAAACACGGTTAGTCTAATCTTAATCTAGAATCTAACTAATAGTATTTAAAGATCCTCTGCCTTACCTCCTTTCCATTAGTACACTTCTTGGCCTAGTCCTCTCAATTGCAACTTTCACTAACACAATATCAAGATGCTCATAATATAATATGTCAAGGTCCTTAAATGTCCTAGATTCTCGAATTTCAACAAAGCATTTAAATCCTTAAGTTTTCCTCCATCTATGTAACATCTTCATCTCAGAAATTATCATCCACTATACTCTAGATTCTATTCATCAATCTATTTTAGGACACTCTACTTTTATCTGGAAACTCTTATTTTTTCTCATCTCATGTCGTTTTATTTCTCGTCCATGTTTTCTGAATGTCTTAATCTTGATCATATGTCTCTCTATAACCTATGGTATTGGCTTTATAACTATCTTTCTATCCTTGCTTTGAAAGTTGTATCCTCTATAACCTCTTACTCCTTATTTGAATCTCAAGTTCTTGGTTTTGCTTAAGACATAGTTCTCTCTATAGTCCTAGCAAGTCATCGTAGATAATCACGTCGTATTCCTCGTCTCAACCGATACTTCTAAATTTCTTTATGAATTTTTCCTACAATTCCAACCTTGTTCCTTTTCAATCATTCAACTTAAACCTAGTACTGCTCCTATAATTTTTTTTTATCTCTTTTATATCTCTACTACGTACACCAAACACAATTGTTCCAGTTACAAGTCTTCCAGAATTCCTTAACTATTTTGCATTTGACGAAGGGTTTACTAGTCTGTCTTTTGAGGTATGACTTTTCTAACTCTATTTCCAGATATTTGGCTATGACTAACCATCAAAGATAGAAACATATATTCAATCCTCTACTCAATCAATCCCTCAAGTTCTATACCATACCCCTACAAGATAGCCTTAGGTCAATTATCTTAGCAACCTAACCAATGTTCTACCCCTTCTAACCATAAGCAAACTACTCATTCCTGTAACCCCACTTCCCAAAATTTTGAATTTTTTAATTTATTATTTATTTGACTTAAATAGTAATTTTAGAATTTTATAAATACTTTTAATTAAATAATTATTATTAGAAGGCCTTAGTCATGGTTAAGTTTTGGAGTACAAGATGACCAAGTATTTTAGCACGAATAGTGTAGTCGTGTGCTTTGACTAGTGTATTAGCCAAGCTAGGGAAGGCCTGGTCATAGATGTGTCCCAACTAGAAAATCCAGTCAAAGTTGTGACTTGACCCCTATAAATGATTTAATTATTTATTATTAAGATTATTGACTTTTAGGAGACCTGGTTGCGCCAATTTAGCCCTGACTTGACCCGAATCAAACCCAAGCTCATGTAGTCATGTAGTGCGACCAACGACATCCATGTAGATATATAGATGTGTATATATATTGGTAGTTTATTTTTATAATATAGTGAGTCAATTCTATGAATTGAATATTAAATATAATATATGCATTATTTGCTATTTTAAATTATATGTACCTTGGAAAATATGATATATAATTTCATAGACATCTGTGCATATTTTTGGGGTATTAGAATATATATATATATATATATATATATATATATATATATATCTATATAATATAATATTGTATATATGATTTTATTTTAATTATAAAGGTTGATAAATAACTGCCATATAAGTTTTATTGCTATTAAGGGTAATATTTTAGTTTGGATATATGATAATAATTGATAAAAATATTTTTGTAGATTTTTGGTATTTGCATCCATATATGAATATATACAAATATAAAGATATCTATGTATGTATATGAATATATGTATATCTATAGAAATTGAAAAAAAATGTATATCTATAGAAATAGAAATTGGAAAAAAGAAAAAAACAAGAAAGAAAAATAAGAAAAATTACACTGTTCCCCTGCAGGAACATAATAGACCTCACCCCCCCAAATAACAGAGTTTATATTTGTAACGAGAGAGGGGAAAAGAGAGGAAGCAAACCCTAGCGCTGTCGACCATCCCATCCTCTGCCTAGGCGTGCGTAGCCGCAGCGCCACTGCCGGTCGGTCGCACACACGCGTGCGCCCGACAGATGCTGCTGTCGCAGCAGAGCAGCAGCAACGGCCAAGAGCCGATCATCATGTCCTGATTTCTCCGTCGTAACCCGATCATTGTCTGATCTATCTTTGCAGGTTTGAACTCAATCTAACCCTCTTTCGATCCTGTCAATTATCTAGTATTGGTCCGTACTAGGTCTCCCAAGAAATTGAGTCAAAAATGCAAAAAATTATATTTTTTCTTTTGAATATCGTAATAGAGCTTAATAGTCGCATGCATCCTTATTTGGAAGACAATTATGCCAATCCATAGAAATTTTTAGGAAAAATCTAATTGAACAATCCTTTAGACAACCTAAACAGCATTCAAACCCTGCTTTTAGATTATTTTGCTATGTAGACACTAAGATAAATCAACTCGAAAATTGAGAAAACACATGAAAAACTATTTTAGAAAAACTTAAAAAATCTCTGATACGATGTTTGCCCCGACAAACTGGAGGATGTGGTTGCAACCCTGAGCATCGAAAGACACGTACGGATGTTGCGGACATGTGGGATTCGACGGAACTCGATTTCGTTGTGTGTGCACGACGAAATCGAGACGTATCGGTCGAGATATCCCGTATCGGCCCTTTTGTAAACTAGCCTATAACTTTGTGCACGTTCATCATCTCGAGGTAAAACTTGCACCAACAGGACCATGTCATTTTTTTGGTCCTGTGTGCCAAGTTTGGTTCGATTCTGAGAAGGTCGACCGGAACACCAATTTGGTAGGCCGTGATCCAATCCAACGGACAAATTTGTGCACGGCCCACTGGAATCTAACTTTAAACATACGATTTGGTTTGTATCATCAAAACGGAACCGTAGACATATAGTTTGATGATTTTAGAGACCGTAGATACTGGTACATTTTTGGTGCAAAGTGGGTCCAACGACGGACATCGTTTGACCCAAAATTATGATTTTGCCCCTGTGTCCAGAATTGGACTTTTGGGTAGGCATTTTTAGAATTTTTTTATATACAAAATGCATTCGTGATGTTTATTTCAGCATTTGATGACGTTCGCGGAAGTTGGCTTTCTTTGCTTTACCAGACCTTTATCAGCAGCTCGTGACACCAGGCGAGTACAGTTCTTGTTTGTTTTCGATATTGTTAATTACTATAATTATATGAGTGATACATATTTAATTCTTGATACGTTGGGTACACAAGTTAGTATCATATGGATTTTAGTCATGATACCATGTTTTATTTTACCGTGTTTCGTAATTTATTGTCGTGACTAATCCATGTGTAGTAGTCGGGTGGGGAATTACGTACTAAGTAGATATGTGATCAATCCCATAGACCGAGCTTTATTTCATGCAATATAGACCGTATTTTATTTCATGCAATATGGACAGTGAGGATGCAAATCCTATATAGACCGTGCGTTGTAGTAGACCAGCCTGATCACATATTGAAAGGTGGTTTTAAAATCATGTAGATAGTTTTTCCTTGTTCCATATTTTATGCGTCCTTATAGTTCATGACTAACTGTTTCACCATACTTTCCATGACATGTTTTATAGTTATTTCTTTCATCATATATGTCATTCTCTATTCCCTGTTTTTATAGTCGTTATCATATATTTGGAACTGCATGCTTGAATTGTACTCATTTTATTCCTGACTGGAAACCAATATTTTACAGATTAGTCGCAGCTACTATTTAGCATCAGATTCTTGGAGAGATACGGGTGTATATGTCGAGGTCAACCTAGAAGCTAGTTAGAATGTTTAAAATTGTTGTATTAGATTTTGAGAGGTATTGTACTTTTCTTCAAATGTAAACTTTGAATGTTGTAAATTTATTTAGTATTTGTGAATAAAGAAAATAATTATGAGCATTTTTGTGATTTGAGCATTATGGTCTAGACAGCTTTCTACCGTCGATACCGCGGCGTAGGCTGGCTTGCGCATACACTCGTATCCCGAAAAGCGGGTGCAGGTCTTAACAATTCCTTACAAGCACGCCTAACCATAAATACTTATTTATGATACCTCTATCATAGTCTAACCCTACCGGTCAATCTTTTAGTCCTGATTTTTAACAGGTCACTCAAGATTCGACTCAACCAATATGGAGATTGTTGACCAGTCTATCCCAGACTTACCTACTCCTATATCATATTTCTCTCTGATGCCTAATCTTCCTAGGATAGTTCCTCATTACCCAAGAAAATTTCTGTCCCATTCTACCATGTTCCTGATTTCTATATCCTTTACATGAAAATTCCTCAAATTTTAGTTTAATATAACTCCAGAGGTTTATATCTAGTCATGATTATTACGCTTCATCAATTTGTTTCATCCTATCGGAATCCGAAGACTCTATTTGCTATAGTCCTTCAGGTTGGCACTCTTTAATCTAGAAACCTAATGTGTCTTCCTTAAGTTGTATTCTCACTTACCTTTAGGCATGGTTTAGTCTAATGACCATTATGCCTCCTTTTAGGGCTAAGCCTTGTACTATACTCTATTCCACAACTACCTTGCTGGAGTGTCTATACAAGCCTACCCCCTTTGCTAATCACCTAGTCCTGCCAAGCATGGGTTACTATACTCTTCAAGTAAAACCTTGTAGGTAATCTATAGGTTGAAGTTAAATTACTAATTCAAGACTCATGGAATTATCCTTTCTTCAAGTCATATCATTTGGTAGTTCTATTGTAGAGATAGAACTACTCTGATCTTTGTTTAATCCCAAGTTAATCTATAAAATTTTCTAATCGTACATGTAGTCTTGTCAATCATTACTGGAAATTCTTCCAACATATCTATAAATATGTATACCTCTAATTCAATTTCTTATGTTCTAGTCAAGGAGTCTCTCATTCGATCAAGGGATTTTCCTATAGAAGCTAAATCTTCATAGCAATGCCATTCATTTCTATCGGTTCATCTAGTAGTAACGTCTGTCCAAATCCCTATATACCCTAAATAATTACCTATGAAGTATTCTATCTATCTTAGTCACAATCCATAATATAACAAAAATTGTGATCAATCACAAAAGTTTGCCCTTCCGAGATAGGAAAGGATGAGAGTTCATAAATGGGGATTCAAGGAAGCTTTTTTAAGTGAACAGAAGACTTTATTGAAATAGTAGGAGCCTAAGCTCAAAGATGGCGCCGGGAGATATCCCGACGACCTACAAAAGTATATGTACCAGGCCAGAGGCCTGGACAAAAGTAGAAACTATCCTTCCCGGGAATTCCGGGGGTAACAAAGGGAAATAAACTATCCACCCTGGAGTTCCTAGGGGTAGACAAAAGGTAAAGAAGGACCTAAACAAGAAACCCCTAACAACCAGATAGGTCCTTAAGCAGGGCATTGTCGGCCTCAGATGGTAGATTGGAGGTGTGGACGAAGATCTGATCGATTCTGGATTCATGTGCCAGAGACGCCAGAGCTTTGGGCACGACATTAGCAGTAGGAGGAATATATGCAATGACGATGTTCGACCCTATCAATTGTTGGATCTTATGGGTCTTGTATCTGAGAGCCCATGGAGGTTTGGATTTATTTGCAATGATGTTGGTGAGAAGTTCGGAGGATATTTCGATTTCACTAGATCGGATATTCTGATCATTACACCTGTGAATCATCTTGAGAAGAGCATCGATTTTTGGAAGAGGGCTGGTGATATCAGTCATGAATATGGAGAAGGCATAAAGAACGTAGCCTTGGTTATCTCTGATGATACTGCCACACGCAATTCCCGCCAGATCTCTGCTCTTTGCCGCCATGTTCATCTTCTGACCCGTCCTCGGAGCCACCCATTTTGCGTTGATCCCCCGGACGACAGGAAGCGGTCCCAAGCTGTCCGTACCCAAATTATGTGCCGAGAAGGTGTGTTGAAGCTGAATGGTAACCTATCGAATGATGTCCCGGTAGTTTCTCTGTCCATTGCCAAAATAATAGAGTTCCTTTGCTTCCAGATCTCCATAATCCAGATGCGAAGATAATGTTCCTGCTGATGACCGCCGGGGTGGAGAGAGAAGAGGGAGAAGAGTTCAGAAGCCATACCTGAGCAAGTTGGTCGATCGCAGAATACGAGGTGGGGAGATTGAACTTGATACCGAAGTAGAGCCAAACCATCTGAGCCGTCTCTTCCAAGATGAACAGGTGATCATTCGTTTCAGTGTCTGGGTTAGCACAGCCCACACATCTCGAAGCAAGATTGATCCCCATGGAAATAAGTCTGGCCTCTACAAGAATAGCATTTTTGCGAAGACGCCAAAGGAAGGCGCCTATGCGCGACTGAATGTACTTGTTCCAGCAGAATTTACTCTAGGAATCGATCGAGTTTCTCCTGCGGTGTTGGTCGCAGTAAGATTTAGTAGAGAAATCTCCGTGGCTGTCAGGCGTCCAAACCATCCTGTCCTTCTCATTGTGAGAATAATCCCGTCCAGGCAGGCATTGGCTTCAACAGTCAGGAAATCTCGAATATTAACCTCCTCCTCTAAGGATCTACGCACCATAGGTGAGGCCATCACTGATGGATGAAAGGGTTGTAACTGAACTCTGGCAGTTTGGGGATAGAAGTACCGCACCAGTTCTGACCCCAGATGGGTATGTTGCCACGGCCCAGAACCCATTGGCATTTCGAGTAAACATTGCAAAAAATCTTCATCATAGATCTCCATAGCGGGGAGGGGGAGTAGGGTAGGGAGTATCCGGGAGCGGTCGGATCCCCATACTTCCTGATCATGTACTGGGCCCAAACCGACTCGCCTTGAATCACCGCCCAGCATCTTTTAGCATGTAAAGCAGTCATCATCTGGTCAAGAGATCTAATGCCAAGGCCTCCCTCATCCATCGGCCGACACACATTGCTCCATGAAATCCATCTGGTCCGATGTTGGTCTTTAGAATTGCAGAGGAAGGCTGCCATCAGTTTCTCTAAATTCTTGAGAAGTTTGTTGGGGGCTTTGATGACCGACAGGTGTGAATAGGAAGTATAGTAAGCACACTTTTGGGGAGGGTAATCTTTCCCCCGAATGACAGAAGTCTTCCTCTCCATCTCGAGATCCTTTTCTCGAATTTGTCAAACATGTTGAAGAAGTATTCATGTTTAGCTCTGCCTTTAAAGAGAGGCACCCCCAGGTACTGGATCGGCAGGTGCGTGATTGAAAAATCTGTTCTCGCAGCAATCTCCTCCGTCTGGACAGACATGTGATCCTTCTGGGAGACAATTAGCGCTGATTTACCCATATTTATCTCCTGACCCGAGGTGATCGAGTAGTCCTGAAGCATCTTCAGAAGGGTGTCGATGCTGTCGATGCCCCATTGAGAAATATGAGGCTGTCGTCCGCATAGAAGATATGGGATATGGAAAGGCTATCTCTACGCCCAGAGAACTTGATGTGGCCATGGAGACCAACATTAGAAATTTTCCTGCTGAGGGCATCATGAGCTATAATAAATAAGGCAGGAGAAATGGGGTCACCATCTCAGTCCTCTAGCAGAGTGAAAGAATCCTCCCGTTTTTGGGTTGATATAGACAGAATACCAGCAGTTAGATATATTTCTGAAGACGAGGTCGATCCATGTTTGGCAAAAGCCAAATTGACGCATGACCCGGATCAAGAACCTCCAGTTGACCCTGTCATAAGCTTTAGACATGTCGAGCTTAATCGCCACATTACCGCCGGTGATGTTGTTGTCAATGGTCCCAATGACTTCATGCGCCAGACTAATATTCTCATAAATGCTACGCCCTTTGACGAAACCCGATTGCTCCCTGGAAATAATGAATGTGAGGACTAATATCTGGGCCCGGGGCTCCTTGCGGGTTCAGCGAACTGATCGCTTTCTCAATCTCATCTTCCTGGGGAAGCCTAGATAACTCCATGTTTTGCTCATCGGAGATAAGACTTGGGATACAATCGATGAAGCTATCCGGGTCCGTGGATGTCACAGGTTCAAAGAACTTGGAGAAGTGAAAGATCGCCCTATGCATAATAATCTGATCATCCACAATGGTTCTGTCATGATCGTACAGCCGCACTCTGTTCGTGTTAGCCCACTCTTTAATGACGGCGTGGAAGAAAGTGGAGTTACGGTCCCCATCTTTGACCCAGTTAATCCTCGCCTGATCATGAAGGAGCTGTTCTTCCAAATCCAAAATCTTGCCCAGACTATGTTTACCCAGAGCAGACCGTCGCCCCCAGCATCGCTCCATTGAACCTGAAGGGCCGCCTCTTAATCATCAATCTCCGCTTGCAGCTCCCGCTTCTGCTTCCTAAGATCCCCAAAGACATTCCAGTTCCAGTTTCTCAGGGCCGATCTCAGTCTATGAAGTTTAGTATAATTTGAAGAGGGGCGGGCTATGGCAAACCTCGTCCCAACTTTCTTAACAACGTCCATGAAAGTCGGGTGATCGCACCCCATTCTTTGGAAGCGAAACTGGCCCGGGGTTGATAGAGTATCCGAAGGAGTGATGAGGAGAGGGAGTGATCGGAGTTCATGCGGGGAGGTGCATAACGGAAGTAAGGGGGCTATTAAGAAGGTAATCAGTATTGTATAGGACCCAGTCCAGACACTCCATGTATTGGGGTTGTTAGTGAGGCCATTGCACCAAGTGTAAATTGGTCCGAGAGAGCCAGCATCAAGAAGCCCAATATCCGAGATGAATATGTTAAAGTCTACCACCGTTCGCATTAATGGTACCCGGCCTAGCCTTCTCTTCCACCGACGTGACCATATTGAAGTCGCCAGCCAGCATCCACGGACGGTTCATGTTGTTCGATATAAAAGTGAGATCCTGCCATAGCTTCTTTCTGGTATTAGCCACACAGCTAGCATAAACAACCGAAAGGTCTAACATATGACCCGACCTATTAATCCGGATGTTACAGTGGATAAACTGCTTGTTAGTCTCTTTCACTACCACATCGATATTATTGTTCCAGAATATCCATATATATGTGTTAAGATGTCCCCCATAGAAGTAGAACGACATATGGATGTCTTTGGCCAGGTCCTGGATGTTCTCCACATCGATCTTAGGTTCAAGAATGGTTATAAAATCAGGCGAGTATTTATTGTTGAGAGATTTGAGGTATGTTCTGGTAGGTTGATTCCGTATGCCCGAGCGTTCCAGCTGATGGCCTTAATACTCATTCAGTGGATTGCAGTGTTGTTGGCGTCCTTCCGTCGCCTGGTTTGTATAGTTTTGGGCGTAGAGTTATGGTTAGCAGACTTATTTTTGGTCAATCTGGCGGTGATAGATAAGTTGTCCATCTTCGCCTGGTCCTTGAGGTATTTAGCTAGCCCAGCAGCTTTTCTACTATCCTGTCTTTTCTGTTGCTTTGATCGAGCAATCTCCTCATCGCATAAGTTCTCCTGTTCATTAGCCAAAGCTATTTTTTCGTCTGCCATACGATCCAGGGAGCTAGAACCAACGGTGATATCATCCTCCTGGTCCGACATCGGGTCATATTCAGAACCGTCCGATTCAATTTTATCCATAGCTTTCTTTGGACTTGAATGCCATGATACTGTTGATCTCTGTATCTGTGGGTTCCCCGAATTCCGGAGATTGTCGACTTGCCAGGTCGGTCTTGAACTCAACAACAGTGGCAGGAATGCTATATCGGCTGTGCGCACGGACAAATTCCCCTTCTGGGGCTGTTGTAGAGGTACCTACTGGTTGGTTGGGGGGCTCGGAGTGTACTGACGGCTGTGGATCCACACCTGGTCATTAATCCTATTATCTTTAGAGGTAGAGGTCTCAGAGGTGTCAAGGAGACCAGCCCTTGAGGGCTCCCCTATGGGTGGCATCTCCTGAGTTCCACTCTCGGGCACCTAAAGGTCGTCCAGAATATGATTCGCCTCTGGTTGGGTTGCCGCTTCCCAGTTACCGGTCTCCTCAATATGTGTGTAGGAGGCGGCCGTATCAGCATTCTTAACCAATGGTTCTATGGGAATCTGGATCATCGGTTGGTTGGCGGGCTCGAGGGGTTCTACGGAATCTGTGCAGTATCTTCCTACACCGAGACGAGGATATCAAATTTATTGGTCAGATTTAGGTTGGAAGTTGATGTGGGAGTTTGCACTCTTCGGAGGGGAGGTGGTGATTTTTTGCCTGCAGTCTTGATCCATGGAGGTGGAGGTGCCTGTGTTGTCCTTGAACCGCACGTGGAAGTTAGGAAGAGGATGCAGGGGTAGTTTGTTATTTAGTACTGTTGTCTGAGGAGCAGCTTCTTTGTGGTTGGTTTTCTTCTTCAGAGATGGCTGTACCCTGTAGCAAGTTTCCTAGTGTGTCCATGCATACGACAGTGGTTACAGTATAGGATGTTGCTGTCGTAGATGATTTCTTGAGTATGGGGCTTATCTTCCAGGAGGATTTCTATAGTCTTCGGCAGATCTTTGGAGACATCTACTTCCATGCAGATTCTGGCATAGTTTGCTTTAGTTAGATCTCTGGTTTCCTCTGCCATAGCCACAAAGGTACCAAATGAGTTTGCCACACGCTTGATTGCCCAGCATAAAGCATACGAGGGGGAGATTGGGGAAAGTGACCCAAACAGACACTATTGGGGATTCTTCCGTCTTGTTGAAGTCCTGGGACCATTTGACAACTTTCATAGTGTGTGTATCGACTTTACATGATCCCTTAGTCCTGACTATGTTGTAGTCAGACAGATTTGTTAGGTGAAGGAGAATGTGTTTTGGGTCCATCGGAGCAACCCTATAATTATCCCCGAGTTTCCAGGTGGCCACGACTTCTTGGACCGTATGAATTTTGGGGTAGCCCATGGTGAACTTCAGCACAAAAGTGTAAGAAAACAGTTCCGATAGCGAGGATACTTCTGATGAGGAGAACGGGGCACAAATAGATTGTGCATCAGCAGTAGGAAGATCCAGATCTAGAAGTTCCAAATCTGGGACCGTCAGGGTCTTAGATTTCCTCCGGTCAGGCCTGACTATGTCCGCAAAGGATGGGGTCGCTGCAGCCGAGGAGTTTTGAGAAGTTGAGCATGGATGCCTTGAGTAGCCGAAGTCTTGTCAGCCTGCCTGGCCCCCGACTGCGTCAAATTTTGTGAGAGAGATCGGTGAGATTGTGTTGCCCCACTCCCCGGGTGGCAACGAGGGAGGTGGATACTCCTTACGACCGGGGGGGAATTGGGTAACTTCTTGCGCCAAGGAGGGGGTGGTTGCGCTAAGAGCCATGTAGATTCCAGGGTAGCACCCTGGAAGATAACTGTACTTCCTCTACTATAAGATGCAAAATGGGGGTCGACATCCATCAACTGTTGGGTTGCGCCATGAAAGGAGTGGGGCCCCATGTATCACAGGAAATACCCCAGAGACGCCCAGCCGAGGTGGCCATAGATGCGCCTAATCCCGCGCAGGTTGCGCCAACCCGGATTGTGCCAGATCATGGACCCCGGGCCCCTGGGTTGCGCCAGGACAAGCACCCAAGCATCGGGTTACGCCAAACCCGGTTTGCATGAGCCCCATGTGCAAGTCATCTGTTAGCGTCGAATATGTCCGGGCAGACCCGCTGGGTTGTGCGGATAGGGGCATGAGCCCCGAGCGGAAGTCAGGCGAGAGGTAGCCGCGCAGCATGTACCAAAGAATGGGTTGCACCAAC
This sequence comes from Iris pallida, assembly GCA_029216955.1. Taxonomy (NCBI): domain Eukaryota; kingdom Viridiplantae; phylum Streptophyta; class Magnoliopsida; order Asparagales; family Iridaceae; genus Iris; species Iris pallida. Next base: position 13,460 of record JANAVB010007567.1, read on the forward strand.
CATAGTAGAGATTTTGGGAATCGAAAATTGGGGGGGGGAACTAGCGAACGGGAAGGCTGAATTCAATTCGAATTCAAAACAGCCAAGGGGGTGATGAGCAGGAAGGCTGAGGAGGGGGTGGTGGTGGGAAGGGCCATCGCCGGACCTGATGAAACAGACAGCGTCGGAGAGGAGCATGGCATCGGCCATCTCCCCTAGGGCGTTGGGCTTGGCGCACGTGTCATGACCCGCACCCACCGTGAGGGTACGAGTACGTAACAACGCCCAGCCTACGCCGCAGTGTCGGCGGTAGAACGCTGTTCTAGGTCATGAACTATAACTAGCATAATATGAATAGTCTCCATAAGGAGGCCAACACAGAGGTACAACTCAATCACAATCTAAGGTAGAATGATAAAGATAGATAAACATAAAATCCAAAAGAGATACAGGAGATAGAAGTCTAAGTGTCTAAGATACATAATCCCAGAAATACATCTCAAAACTCAAATACAGTAATCCACAAGTAAATACAACTCCAGACAAAATGAAATAACTATCTAAACAACCTCTACTGTGTCTCCTCTAGGCTAGCAGGTAATCCCAGGCTATCGTAAAATTTATCAACAGGTCCAGTCAGGACATGAGCGAGTACAGTACATCTCAACAGTTCATAGCAGGTTAGAAAATATATCATGCAGTAAAGTATATAGATACTGAAAAATACAGTAAGTAAACAAAGAGAGAGAACTGTAATAGAAATATCTACTATAAGTAAAGAGCTACCAGTGTCTAGTGATTTAGAGCACAAAGTCGACATGTGAACGGCTTATTTGTACATGGCTATACTAAAGAGGCGTACATGGCTATTCTACTTTGGAATTGTTCACATGGCTATTTATACTCCCCCGTACCCCCAACTAATACACAAGGATCCAAACAAGTTATGTTACGTACATGCTTCTATGTAACAGCCCCCGAAGGGTGATAAGCCCCCAAAGGGTGATATGCCCCCAAAGGGTGATAAGCCCCCAAAGGGTGATATGCCCCCAAAGGGTGATAAGCCTCTGAAAGGTGGTACATAGTAGTCCCATAAATGGGGATTCTGATAGACCCAATAAATGGATAAGGATTCAGAGAATACTCTGTGATCATATATATGTCACAAGTGATCAAAGAACCAAAGAAGCATATGATACGCCATGTAAGTGAAAGCACAGAACATAGAGTACCCGATGCTCCTGAAGGGATAACATCTCAAGGAGGGATCCATATAGTACTAATCTGTGTGATCAACGTGACAGTATCAAGTAAAGTAATTTAATGCAGGAAATAATTCTAAGCAGATATGAAATGATCAGAGAATGTACTCGCTGATATCTGAATGTCCAAGGTAAAGATACTGTCCGAGGAGAGGTGTCTGGCTCCTAATTGGAACAGCACAAGTCACAACATGTCCAGAAGGGTAATATAAAGCACTACAATACATTCTACTGAATCTAGGTCAAACTAGGTCATGTCCTAACCCAACAAGTCTTACTAGGCCTAACCAAGACTATCCTAGCAAGCACACATCAATACAAGGCTACAAGCCAACATACACCCAACTCTATATAGCATGCAATTATTCAATACTCAAATAGGCAAGAATTCACATTGGATATACACTAGGTAATCTATTACTTTAAACTATATATGTCTACACATATATACACATGCATATATTGGTATTCAACATTAGGTCTATAATCATGGCATTTCAAATGGTTATATAAACTATATATTACAACACAATATGCTAACATATATATAATACATACATAGCTAAGTTAACTGTATTCATAAATACTTATTTAAGAGGTTATGTGTGTGTATGTGAACATGGCAAAGGGGCAAGTGAGGGTTAAATGGGCATACATAGTGTATACATATCAAAGAGTGTCAAAGTGTAAGTGAACAAAGTGTCAAGTGTGATAGTGTCTACATAGTATAAGGGGTACATGAGGTAATATAGGATTTGTGTTAACATAGAACATTACATCACATTAACTTGTATATTGCATACATTACATCTATTATTACATTACATTCATGCTTGCATTCATTCATCATTCATTTATTCTCTTGCACTACTATATGCACCATACATTACATACTATGGAACCTACATATTCATTACAAGCCATACTTATACATGCTTACATTAGATAGGATACTTACACCTCATAAATCATTTATTTAAATTTACTCATGCTTGTATTCTCTATTTAATTACATAATGTATATACATTAACATGGGTTAAAATCAAATAGAACATTATATTACACAAGGGTGCACAAAATGCATATGCCGAATAGTAACTCTACTAATAATCAATACTGTACCATCTCAGTATGAATTAAAATCTAGGATTAAAGTATGTTATAGATCTATGTGTTAGCTTTCCGAAACTTCAAACGGATCGCGTTTTCGTTTCCGAAACTCCCGAAATCGCGAAAACACCGAGAACGCGTTTGTCTTTCGTATAGCTACACTCAAATAATTCTACAGAAAGTTACAGAACTAGGCCTATTAATATATGTTTTTGGAAAGCTAACTTCAATACGCTTCTTTTAAAAAAAACGGGAGATTAAACCGAGCTTTGAGCTAGAAGTTATGACATTTCTAAGTTAGGGCTGAAATTAAAAACGTGTATAAAAATCATGACGGATTTGGTAGTTTGAGACAAAAGAACACAAGTATATAACATAATATATCAAGAACTCACTTTCTACACTAATATATATATATATATATATATATATGAGACACTATAGAACACATCTCCAATACAAAAATATGAGATTAAACATGTAATAATTCATTCATACATAACAACAACACATAGTGTGTCCAAATTTGGGGTTTTCCCACATGGACACAACCACAACACAATGGACACTCCTATGACCTCCAAATGGACACGAAATGGACACAAATGGAGATACAACCATGAGGGTCATTCCTATGGGTTCAAAATAGACCTATATGCATGAGGAAATGAAAAGGAGAAGGGATTTATACCTCCCGGTAGATCGAATCGAAGAAAAGCCTTCCCGGAGCGACACCGACACGTAGAGATTCCAAAAGGACACGAACGAGCTCCGAATCCTCCCAAACTTGGGTAGCTTCCTCCTTGGCTAGAATGGAGAAGGAAAGAAGAAGATTTGGTGGCAAAATGGAAGGATTTGGTAGAGAAATTGCTAGGGATTGCTCTCTAGGAATTTGGGGAAGAACAAGAGAGAGAGAGTGTGGATGAGAATAATGAAATGAACTTGAGCCTATCCTCTCCCAAAGTGGCTGGCCATATGGGGCTATTTGTCCTATTATGGTAAGGTCCAAAATGCCCCCACTAACCTATTCTATGAGTATTAGGAAAGGGCTAATTGGTTGGGGCTAAATTAGTCATTCTAAAGTCTCTAATCACACTAACCTTATCCATAATAATTAGTCTAACCTCTAATTAAAATATTTCTATCATGTGGACTAAAATTAATATCATGTGGGCCATGTCTAACTAGTGTGTGGGTCCCACTAGAGTCAAACTACCCCCGGGTCCCCGTTTCAAGTCAGATTGAGTTGAAATTCGAACCCGACTCAAATAACCCCAAAACAATATCATAAATAATAAAATAAATTTCAACCCCAAAATAATATCATAAATAATAAAATAAATTTTAAAAATATTCAAAAATGTAAAATAACAAAAATATCCCTGTTTCTGAAAACTGTGGGTGACAAATCTATCCACCTTAAAAAAAATTTCGTCCTCGAAATTAAAACAAAGCAATCACAGGAAACACATGCAGAAAACAATCTCATTCAAATACTTTTCAAAAAAAAAATATCAGCAATAAAAAAAAAATCTCTTTGAGGAACATCAAACATTTGTAAATAAAAACTGATACGTGTCCGACACGGACACAAAACCATCACAAAATCACACCTATCAAAGGTCAAAATCAACAATCACCAACGCAATAAATATCAAAATAATTCAAAGAGGTCAAATGCAAAATATCCTTAGGCCAGAAATGACATTAAAATATCCTAATCACATGGTTAGGCTCTAGGTCAAACAGTCTTTAGGGTTTCACTAGCAAAATATCAAAATCATAAGTCATAATTTTAAATAGTTTTAAAATGATTTAAAAATTACCAAAAATCATATCATGATTTAAATGTCAAATCAATAAATGATTAAAATTACAAAATTTTAAAATTACCCTCCTTTTAGAGAACTGGGTGTTACAAGTCTATCCACCTTAGAAAAATTTCATCCTCAAAATTAAAATGTTCATACTCCTTCTAGGTCAAACCCCCCACAATCAAAGTCTCAGAACTTAAACAATCATACGATTTAAAAGGATGACATACAGGGTCATGGCATACGGTGGTAGTTAAAGTCTCATCTAGGTATACTAGTCATGTTAAACCAAAACGGTCATGTGGTATCAAAACACACAAGCAATCTAGGATGCTAAACTAGAAAAGATACAGAAATAACAATCATCAAGACTGTAAGACAGTCTACCATCCTATATAAAAACTGGTACTTATCAAAATAAAATAAAGTTAACTACCATTTATCTAATAAGGGGTACTATTCAAGAAAATCAAAATCAAAAGTTAAAGAATGAAAGCCAATTGCATGGAAATCCAATCACAATATATTTATATATATAGCGTTAGAGAGGAAAAAGCTAGCATTATGTACAAGTTATGTAGTTCGTGTGTGTATGGGTGTATGTGGACATGTTCATATGGTTAGATAATAGGCGTATGTGTATGTGAAATATACATGAAAGTGCATAGGAGGATTTGGGGTTTCAAACAATAACTATCAAGTTACACTAATCATGGCATATTGGTTAAACAATCTACAATACACAACTCATTTGCTCATAACATGCATGGCTAACCATGTATATATGTATATATAAAGAGGTAGAGATTTAGTTATGTATGTATATACATTATAACATGTATGCCTAAGCTCTATATATATCTATATAGATATATAATCATGACATAGAGAGGAAGAGTTAGGTTACATGACAGGGGTATACTAAGTTAGGGTGTGTGTGTGTCCTTGTACAGGGTTATAGCTTAGTATTGAAAGGTTAAACCCAGTTTTAGTTCAGCATTTACATACAAAATCTGAAAATAAGCTAACATTTAAACCAGTGCAATGTTAACATAATGCAATTTCAAAATTTAGGAGTTTGAAACATCACAACTAATCTCAATGCTCCCAATACATCCTAACATGATAGAAATGAAACCCTAGTATACTATCAATACATTTATCTACGCATACAGTTCAATATTACATGTAAGAATATGGAACCTAAATTTGGGGTAGATAAATGTATTGGGAGCATGATAGAAATGAACTGTATGCGTAGATAAATGTATTGATAGTATACTAGGGTTTCATTTCTATCATGTTAGGATGTATTGGGAGCATTGAGATTAGTTGTGATGTTTCAAACACCTAAATTTTGAAATTGCATTATGTTAATATTGCACTGGTTTAAATGTTAGCTTATTTTCAGATTTTGTATGTAAATGCTGAACTAAAATTTGGTTTAACCTTTCAATACTAAGCTATAACCCTGTACAAGGACACACACACACCCTAACTTAGTATACCCTATTATGTAACCTAACTCTTCCTCTCTATGTCATGATTATATATCTATATAGATATATATAGAGCTTAGGCATACATGTTATAATGTATATACATACATAACTAAATCTGTACCTCTTATATATACATATATACATGGTTAGCCATGCATGTTATGAGCAAATGAGTTGTGTATTGTAGATTGTTTAACCAATATGCCATGATTAGTGTAACTTGATAGTTATTGTTTGAAACCCCAAATCCTCCTATGCACTTTTATGTATATTTCACATACACACACACACCTATTATCTAACCATATGAACATGTCCACATACACCCATACACACACGAACTATATAACTTGTACATAATGCTAGCTTTTCCCTCTCTAATGCTATATATATAAATATATTGTGATTGGATTTCCATGCAATTGGCTTTCATTCTTTAACTTTTGATTTTGATTTTCTTGAATAGTACCCCTTATTTGATAAATGGTGGTTAACTTTATTTTATTTTGATAAGTACCAGTTTTCATATAGGATGGTAGACTGCCTTACAGTCTTGATGATTGTTATTTCTGTATCTTTTCTAGTTTAGCACCCTAGATTGCTTGTGTGTTTTGATACCATATGACCGTTTTGGTTTAGCATGACTAGTATACCTAGATGAGACTTTTACTACCACCGTATGCCATGACCCTGTATGTTATCCTTTTAAATCGTATGATTGTTTAAGTTCTGAGACTCTGATTGTGGGGGGTTTGACCTAGAAGGAGTATGAATATTTTAATTTTGAGGATGAAATTTTTTTAAGGTGGGTAGACTTGTAACACCCAGTTCTCTAAAATGAGGGTAATTTTGAAATTTTGTAATTTTAATCATTTATTGATTTGACATTTAAATCATGATATAATTTTTGGTAATTTTTAAATTATTTTAAAACTATTTAAAATCATGACTTGTGATTTTGATGTTTTGCTAGTGAAACCCTAGAGACTGTTTGACCTAGAGCCTAACCATGTGATTAGGATATTTTAATGTCATTTCTGGCCTAAGGATATTTTGCATTTGACCTCTTTGAATTATTTTAATATTTATGGCGTTGGTGATTGTTGATTTTGACCTTTGATAGGTGTGATTTTGTGATGGTTTTGTGTCCGTATCGGACACGTATCAGTTTTTATTTACAAATGTTGATGTGCCTCAAAGAGATTTTTTTTTATTGCTAATTTTTTTTTGAAAAGTATTTGAATGAGATTGTTTTCTGCATGTGTTTCCTGTGATTGCTTTATTTTAATTTCGAGGACAAAATTTTTTTAAGGTGGATAGATTTGTCACCCCCAGTTTTCAGAAACAGGGGTATTTTTGTCATTTTACATTTTTGAATATTTTTAAAATTTATTTTATTATTTATGATATTATTTTGGGGTTGAAATTTATTTTATTATTTATGATATTGTTTTGGGGTTATTTGAGTCGGGTTCGAATTTCAACTCAATCCGACTTGAAACGAGGACCCGGAGGTAGTTTGACTCTAGTGGGACCCACACACTAGTTAGGCATGGCCCACATGATATTAATTTTAGTCCACATGATAGAAATATTTTAGTTAGAGGTTAGACTAATTATTATGGATAAGGTTAGTGTGATTAGAGACTTTAGAATGACTAATTTAGCCCCAACCAATTAGCCCTTTCCTAATACTCATAGAATAGTTTAGTGGGGGCATTTTGGACCTTACCATAATAGGACAAATAGCCCCATATGGCCAGCCACTTTGGGAGAGGATAGGCTCAAGTTCATTTCATTATTCTCATCCACACTCTCTCTCTTGTTCTTCCCCAAATTCCTAGAGAGCAATCCCTAGCAATTTCTCCACCAAATCCTTCCATTTCGCCACCAAATCTTCTTCTTCCTTCTCCATTCTAGCCAAGGAGGAAGCTACCCAAGTTTGGGAGGATTCGGAGCTCGTTCGTGTCCTTTTAGAATCTCTACGTGTCGGTGTCGCTCCGGGAAGGCTTTTCTTCGATTCGATCTACCGGGAGGTATAAATCTCTTCTCCTTTTCATTTTCTCATGCATATAGATCTATTTTGAACCCATAGGAATGACTCCCATGGTTGTATCTCCATTTGTGTCCATTTCGTGTCTATTTGGAGGTCATAGGAGTGTCCTTCGTGTTGTGGTTGTGTCCATGTGGGAAAACCCCAAATTTGGACACACTATGTGTTGTTATGTATGAATGAATTATTACATGTTTAATCTCATATTTTTGTATTGGAGATGTGTTCTATAGTGTCTCATATATATATTAGTGTAGAGAATGAGTTCTTGATATATTATGTTATATACTTGTGTTCTTTTGTCTCAAACTACCCAAATCTGTCATGATTTTTATCCACGTTTTTAATTTCAGCCCTAATTTAGAAATGTCATAACTTCTAGCTCAGAGCTCGGTTTAATCTTCTATTTTTTTAAAAGAAGCGTATTGAAGTTAGATTTCCAAAAACATATATTAATAGGCCTAATTCTTTCTGTAACTTTCTGGAGAATTATTTGAGTGTCAGCTGTACGAAAGACAAACACGTTCTCGGTGTTTTCGCGATTTCGGGAGTTTCCGGAAACGAAAACGCGATCCGTTTGAAGTTTCGTAAAGCTAACACATAGATCTATAACATACTTTAATCCTAAATTTTAATTCATGCTGAGATGGTACAGTATTGATTATTAGTAGGAGTTACTATTCGGCATATACATTTTGTGCACCCTTGTGTGTAATATAATGTTCTATTTGATTTTAACCCATGTTAATGTATATACATTATGTAATTAAATGGAGAATGCAAGCATGAGTAAATGTTTAAATAAATGATGTATGAGGTGTAAGTATCCTATCTAATGTAAGCATGTATAAGTATGGCTTGTAATGAATATGTAGGTTCCATAGTATGTAATGTATGGTGCATATAGTAGTGCAAGAGAATAAATGAATGATGAATGAATGCAAGCATGATGTAATGTAATAATAGATATAATGTATGCAATATACAAGTTAATGAGATGTATTGTGCTCGCTCCTGTCCTGACTGGACCTGTTGATAAATTTTACAGATAGCCTGGGATTGCCTGCTAGCCTAGAGGAGACACAGTAGAGGTTGTTTAGATAGTTATTTCATTTTGTCTGGAGTTGTATTTACTTGTGGATTACTGTATTTGAGTTTTGAGATGTATTTCTGGGATTATGTATCTTAGACACTTAGACTTCTATCTCCTGTATCTCTTTTGGATTTCATGTTTATCTATCTTTATCATTCTACCTTAGATTGTGATTGAGTTGTACCTCTGTGTTGGCCTCCTTATGGAGAGTATTCATATTATGCTAGTTATAGTTCATGACCTAGAACAGCGTTCTACCGCCGACACTGCGGCGTAGGCTGGGCGTTGTTACGTACTCGTACCCTCACGGTGGGTGTGGGTCGTGATACAATCTATATAACAGAAACATAAGAAAGGAAAATATGAATACTATTCTGCAGCCCAATACTCATACTTGCCCGAATAGACTCGAAAAAGAATAATATGAGTCTATAAATACTAGGCTACTAAGCAGATACAAATAACAATAAATAAAACATATAACTCCGAAGAGTGAATACTAGAGAGGAAATGAGTACCAGCAACAATCTAGCAAGGAGCTCTACAACCTACTCAGCAAACCTAAAAGGAAACCAGGTCCTCAGCAGGACACAACAAGATACATAATATACATGCCAATATGAACTACAGTAATTAATATCATGTGATTCAGATGCTAGACATGTGCCTAAGGTAGTGAACAGGTCATCAAGTGACACTCGTACTAGGCAAACCATCTAGTATGTGTGATATACAAATGAGGACAACTTTCGATGTGAGGGCTTTCCAAATATAAAATCCGTAGCTCGGGTATAGAGACTCTCGGGATGCAAGTTCGTACCTCCGGTATAGAGACTCTCGATAAATATAATCGTAACTCCGTTAACAGAGTCACATAATAAATATGAGAGGTACGTAACTCCGGTTACAAAATCTCTCAAATAAGGATGTATAATAATTACATAGTGATATATGCATAGTAGCCCTCACGCCTAGTAACAGTCCATCCTACCCAATGCTACTGTCCGTGTCGTATCGACGACATATCTAGTCCGACTCTAATGAAAGATAAGTCTAAAAGTCCAATCAAAACATACACACAGGAGATCCAACATCAAGTAACATCCAGAGATCATAAGAGTCACCTATATGCCATGCAGTACGAATTCGTGTATCATGTTTATGTGTCAACAGGAAAATCACGACAGTGTAGTGATAATGAATAGATAAATTGTGTACAGTATATCCAGTGTGATCGACTGATAAGAAGCTATAAGCAATATAAATACTGTAAATCATGTTGGCAAGATATACTTGCCTGGAGTTTGTCTAAATTGTGCTGAGACTGCAGTACCAAAGTCTATCCCACTATCCATGAGCCAAAGAACCATACTCCATGTAAATATCTATAACCCAAATCATAAACAAACATATATCACACTAAATTACACGTATAATTCATAACTCCCACCTAGAGAGCTTGGGTCATTTTAGTCATGTATTACCTTAGGTTATTTAAAACACTTGTAATTTACATTGTCTAGAACTAGGTCTAGCCTCTATAATCATTATTTAGTAATAATGTAAATTGTAAGTTGTTGGTTTAAAATATCAAGTTTGTACATCATTATCCATACAACGACACCTACGACACACAAATCGAAGAAAGATAATCAACCGTAAGGTTACCATCTTATCTTGGTGATCCATATGGTCACCTTGTCAATTTCATGTGAGATCACTGGAATTGACTGATCTCAGTTTCGATGCACAGATTTCGAAATACGAACATAATAAGAATTTATTATAAATAAATGGTGATATATAAAGAAAAATCTACAAACGTCATCAATTGGTGAAACAAATATAATAGACATGTCCAGAATAGTCAAATTAGCTAGAATAGCCTATCCATAAGTCCAATTTAGACACATTGGTAAAACGGTAATTTCGGATCAAAAAGATGTCCGCCGTTGGACCCGTTTTGCACCAAAAAATATGTCAGGATAAAAGTTATCTAAACCTAACAAACTATATGTCCATGAGTCCAGAATGATGACACGAACCAATGGTATATCAGGTTTTGGATTTCGATGAGCCGAACTCAAAATGACCCGTTGACCCGAACATTGGGATCCAGTTTGCACAAAAATACGTATCGAAGCCAAAATCCTCTAAATCCAGTAAAATATATGTCAATGAGTCCAGAATAATGATATGAATCGAAAGGTATATCCGTAATTGGATTCTAATGAGCCGATCTCAAAATGATCCATTGACCCGGATTGTGGGATCCAATTTGCACCGAAATACGTATCGGGGCCATGTTGCTCCAAACTTAACAAATTATATATAAGTTTTAGCCAAAACGATGCCATGACTCCAATGGTGGCATCAAAATTGGAATCCCAAGTCCCGGGTCCAAAATTAGAATTTTACAAGTTAAAAATTACAGTTTCGAGAGGCCAACTTTAGCATCGATTTCATCCAACCAAACGATATCCTATGAAGCTAAAATTTTTATGGAATGATGGTGGTTATACCTGCTATGCAGAAGAGTTGGTGGTTCATTAATTGAAGCTTTGACGAGAGAGAAATAAATATGCGAAATTGGCTCCATGAAACTGTCCCAAATAAATGTGATTTAAACAGTCAATTTGGTAGCCAGTTTTGATCTATCAAACGATTGAACTAATGGTTGAAATTTTAGGTGAGCAAAGAGGTATATGCCGAGATTGAGATGGAAGAATTGGATCGACAATCCAACTGTCAGATTGTCCAAAAAATATGCCAAAAGTTGTTGTCCTGAAACGCATTCTAGATTCGAATTTTGTGCGCGTCACGACGGGATTTCATGAGAAATGCATGATTCGACTCTACCGTGCATCTAGGATGATGGGGACACACCTAGGGTGGTTCATCGGGGTTGCCAGGGCATGTCGGGGCCGTTGTGGCGGTATAACTATTTGCCATAACAAAACGTTGAACGAACTTATGTATATTAAACATGTAAGAGAGTACTAGAGTCTATTAAACATGAGATATAGGAACAAGAATTTCTAGGAAAGTATGATAGTAGAGATCGAGCACTGCAGCGTCTCCTTCACTCCGTTGACAATCTAACGACGAGTTGAACTTGCTCTGACTTTCTGATGCCTGTGAGTGGAAATCAGGGTTGCCAATCAAGAAGACGTCGAAGATTTTTTGAATGAAGGAAAACTCCTTTTATTTATAGGCAAGCACATATACGATGTACACAAGGGTTTTGGCGTGTAGGAGCACTACGTACGAGATTTCAGGAGGATCTTTTGTAACAGCTTTGTGAAGGTTGCTGCTGAGCTGACACGTGGCAGTTGTTGGGAATTCTCCGTGATCGGGATCTTGGACAGTTATCATCCTTTATCAGCATGGCCGAGCAACTGACACATGGCGTGTACTCATTGTTCGACTATTTTGTATGGATAAAACCGAACATGTTTTGCTCTTATCGAGAGAACGACTGTTTAAACAAACTGAAATCCGATCTCATCTTAGGAGCGATAGATTAAATAAAGTCGGATTTGATTGTATCGAAAGAGAAACAACTGTTTAAACTAAATTCGATTCTATCTCAAGGGCGATGGCTTAAACAAATTGGATTTGATTGTTTCTGAAAAGATACACCAAACTGAACCCAATTGCAACTAAAAAGATACAGTTGCCATACTGTCCATATGGCATGATGCCACGTTATAGGGTAACTGTACTATGCGAGCTGCACTTTTGGGAGTGTTCGAGCCACTGCGCTTTTGGGCGACGAGAAGGCTGTTATAGAGGCGATGGAGTCACTGCACTTTTGGTCGATGAGGAGACTGTGCTCTTGAGGCAACAAGGTCACTGCGCTTTCGGGCAACGAGGAGACTGTGCTCTTAAGGCAACGAGGTCACTGCGCTTTCGGGCGACAAGGAGACTGTGCTCTTGAGAACTCTGAGGGATCAAATAACGGAGCCGTTGAAGGGGCTGCGCTTCTGGCAGCTATGGGATCTACGCTTTTACAAAGCATTAAAGTCAATGAAGAAGCCGTTGAAGGGGCTGCGCTTCTAGATAACTCTGAGGGAACTGCGCTTTTACGAAGCGTCTCAGTCGCTGAGCTCCTAAGGAAATGACTGTCTTTGAGTGGCTGAGTCAACACCCATTTAATTGCTGCCACTTTGGGGGATTCAAAAAGCGGTAACTAAAATTCTTAGTCAAATGAATCTATTAAATGAGATTTATTGTACTGAGTCCTAGGTTCATCCCATTTCTCCGGTGTCCTTTGATCGATTTCCATGTGTCATGTGGGTTGGACCACAAAGCCTATATAAAGAGGAGCTTTCGGGTAAGACTTGCTCACAGTTTCCCCTTGTCCCCCTGTCATGCTCAACCCCGACTTAGCTTTGGACGGCCATGGGCCTTGCATAAGTCAACTGTTGGTTGTAGATCTCTTTGTTCAAAGAAGCTGTGGCTTTGTAGAAGAACAACTATGGAGTTTTACGATGCACTTGAGCGTTTGGCATAAGGGGTTCGAACCTGAACAACATCTTGGAGGTCTTCGAGGTCCACGCTACCAGGTTTGGATTGATTACCAACCTGAAGAGCCATAGGTTGTGCTCTTCCCTGCTCAATAATGGCTTTATTAGCCATATTAGAGTGGGGTATGCGTGCCCTGTTATGCTGGAAGAGCCGCAGGTAGTGCTGTGAGCTTCGCGCAGGAGCTGCATTCTTGTTTGGGCCAACAGCTGCTTCATTAGCCATAGTGGAGTTCTACCACGTCTGACTATGAAAGTGATTCGCTGTGACATTGCTGCGCTCTTAGGGACTGCGTGCTCCTGAAGACTGCGAACTTGTAGGTTGCGCTTTAGGTTTTAGTCCTTATATTTAACCATGAAGTCTGTAATAGATCTTTTGTAATCATGATTTTAATAAATAACTTTCCTTTACGCACTATCTTTTTATAGCACGAGTTTTGAAGTGCACAGCAACTTATGTTTCTCCAGCGCTTCTGTAAAATATATGAAGCAATCGTTGTCATCTGCGCTTCCGTCACAGTTGTGCTTATTTTCATGCTTCTACAAGACCCCCTTCAAAGTTTTCAAACTTGGACAAGTTTGGAACACTTTGAACAAAAGCATGAAATGCTGCATCATCAGGAATGCATAGAGGGTTGCTGACAGGTTGTCATCATGCTTAACCGTCAACATTAGTTACTTTCGAGCCATCATTTCATTTTTAGATGTAATGATAACTTCTCGTTTTTAGGACTTAAAAGCCATCATGATTCTGCTTTATCTTCCACGACGTCCGAAGAGTTTCTTCGGATATGAAGTGTCTCGACTTCATTTGTTGACGTGGCCTTGTTCTATAAATATAATTCTGCTTGGAGAACTTTTCTACCCTCTATGTTTTCTTTTCGACGAATATTTTCTTCCCAAAGTCTTCTTCTTCCTCAAAACCCTAGTTTTCCCATCATGGCTCCTAAAAGATCGAGTGGCCCTAAAGCTCCCATAGGGGGTGCAGTGAATCCGAGAAAGGCTAGAAGGGCTGCTGCGAGCACGAGTGTAAGCCCCCTAAATTTTAGAGATTTTATAAATTTTTATTTTTAAATTTTACAGTATTTTAATTGTTTAAATAATTTTGATACTCTAAATAAGATTTTAGAATAGTAAGTATTGCCACACTTTAAGTATATCTGGGTAAGGGCACAAAAGCCTTGTACTAAAATCCTCTAGAGGAAATTTTTATTTTTGAGGTTTATTAAATTTTTAATTATCTAATTATTGCTATAGTTTTAGAAAATAATAATGACTTTATAACTTGTAATCATATTTTTGATTTTCTATTAATGGCACAAGTAGCGAGAAATTACTATATAGACAAACATGTGCATAAAAACCTTTTTAGCTACCTAGAAAGTATATTAGATTTTTGTATAATTTTGGAAGTATGTTTATGTGTAAGTATGTATATATATATAGATATCTATATATAGTAAAAAAAATGGGCTCAAGGGAATTACTCGCGAGAAATTTATTTGAATTTCTCGCGAGTCACACAACTTAAAGTCCTGCCGCTGATTAACAGCGAACTTCTCTGTCTAAAGAAAACAAACTCACAAATCCGACCCCCCAAGGATCCCTAGCCGAGATGGATAGGAAGATTTGTATAAATTAGCGCCGAATCTTCAAATATTTGAATCTATTGAATCCCTATCCAATCTCTGATGGATTAACCTAACACTAGAAATTGAAACCCAGAGGATCGACCAGTTCTTATTTTTTTTCCTCTTTCGAAATCCCTTCGAATAAACTGACAGCCATCGGGAGACACCCGACCGTCGTACCTGCTTGTGGTCCGCCACCAGAGTGCTGTGCCATACACTGGCCACCATCGCCGGCCATCAGGCAGCCCGTGCGGTCGCCCCAGGACACTGGGAACGGCACCATCGCGTACGCACAGCCGAGGGAAGGAACAGACAATGCAACAGCAGCAGTAGTAGCAGCGATGTATCCATCTTCGCGATGCAAGCACGGCCCCCACGTTCCACCAACTTGCGAACCGTCTTCGTAGGTATGAACCCAACATATACCTCTTCAATTCTATGTTTTAGTTTCAAATTAAACCGAATTAGAATCGGGTCAAAAATCGATCTGAAGTTGGCAAAAAACCGCAGTTCTTGTCAGTTGGAAATAGTTTCGAAAACCTAAATTGGAAGGCGAACTTTAGCCAAACCGTTTACAGATTCAGAAATCTGTTTGAATAGACTTGTACACAACCTATAGGAGAATAAAACCCTTCTCCTAGTTTTTGATTTCATATTCTGTATGTCAAGAAAACAGCTTTCAAAAATTCAGAAAAATAGTTTTCAAAACCAAGTAATTTTGTGAAAAATCACCGATACGACGTGCGCCCGACAAATCGGGCGACATGGTCGCAACCCATGAGCATCAAAAGATGCGTATGGATGTTGTCGACATGTGGGAACTGGCGGAACTCAATTTTGTTGCGTGTGCGCGACGAAATCAGTGCGTATCCGTCAAGATACCCCCATATCAACCTTTTGCAAACTAGACCATAACTTCGTGTACATACGTCAGTTTGAGATGGAACTTCTGCCAATAGGACCGTATCGAAATTCTGATCCTGTTTGCCAAGTTTGGTCCAATTCTGAAAAGGTCGACCAGAATGCCGATTTGGCGGGCCCGCGACCCGATCCAACGGGCAAAATTATGCACGACCCACCGAAATCCAACTTTGGACATACGGTTGGGTTCATCTCTTCAAACTAGACCCGTAGACATGTAGTTTGACGACTTTAGATACCATAGATATTGGCACACGTTTTGGTCCAAAAATGGGTCGAACGACAGACATCATTTTGACCCGAAATTCGATTTTGCCCCTGTGTCCAAAATTGGACTTTTGGACAGGCGTTTCTTAGACATATCTTTTACACCAGGAACATTCTTGATGTTTATTTCAGCATCCGAAACTGTTCGTGGATTTTGAGTTTCTTTGTTGACGTACTTGACTGTTGGATTTGCCATTCCCGCACCACCAGACAAGATACCTTGCCACCATACTCTATGATTACTTTACTTTACTTTTTAGTTATTTATATTCAGTTTCATATATTCTGTATATTTTATATCACTGTGCGACCAAGTCACACTTGGGTGCAACCGACTGTATCGATCGTTTTATTGTTTTGTTCTATTTTCTTGCATCGACTTAGCTTAGCGACCACCCATTGATGATAAGGTATTGGTATATCTCATATGGCCATAACATATTTTTACCACATGTTGTGAGTCACATGTAGGACACGTACTCGCGTAGTTCGCCGACCACCGATACGTATGAGACGTACGACGGTTAGGAATAACTGCCAATAGATTTGCATACTAGTGGACTTGGCAGTTGCTAGTGATTCATATGATTCATGGATGTGACCCTACTAGGCATTGGCTGGGAATAATAGTTCCTTAGCGTATGGGCCACGTATTCACTTTCCTACTCCTGATCCTGCTGGCCTCTGACATTCGATGAATGTTATGCTTTGAGGTCCCTGGTATCCCTAAGGGACCGTACCAATTCTCCTGTAGCCAGAGTGCCCATGCGTCAAAGGTTTGTTCTTAACTGCATTATCACTGTAGAACGGTTAGGCACCCTATTGCATGAACCTTTCTTTTTATTTATTATATATCACAGATTACATGGCATATTCTTTATGTATCTTGTTACGTTTCTCTGAGGACCTGGTGAATTGTGATTTTGGTGTTTTGCTAGTGTAACCCTAGAACTACTTAGCCTAGAGACTAACCATGACCATGGGGAGCTAACCATGTGATTAGATTGGTTAATTACCATTTTTTAGGCTAAGGGTATTTTAGTCATTTTGTGACCATTGAATTAATTAGGATTTTGATTAATTGGTAATGTGCTAAGTATTATGTTAGACCTTAACCTAGAATTGCCCTAACCTAGATATTAGTCATGAGCCTAGATATTAGATTAGAAGCTTCCATCACATGACAAGGTTAGGAATATCTAGATATTAAGTTAGGAGTAGGATATTTGTTAAGGTTAGATATTTAGCATGGGCCTTACCTAAAAAGCCTTGATTTCAACCATAGGAAGCCCAATAACTTGAAGGGGACTAAACCCTAACCCTAAAGACAACCCCTTGGCTGCCATGAGAAGTCCCCTCCCCAATATAAAAACATGTTAGCCTCCCTTTGCCTTTTTTCATTGCCTCCTTAAACCCTAACTAGTGTTCTTCCCCAAATTCACCCCTTCTCCAAATCAACTCCAAATTGATCCCAATCTTTTGCAACACACTCCCCTACTGTAGAAGACGCCATTGGTGGATAGCTAGCAAGGATTTGGAGCAAATTCACCATAGGAAGTGGAGGGATTTGGCTCTCAAGTACAATTTTATTGAGATTCTAACTCTCAATAGGTAATGGCCTCTAAACCCATTAATATTCTGATTTCTCTTCATAGATGCATTCATTTCTCTTTTGGTTTTAAAGTGATATTTGAATTTGAATTTTCAAATAGTTTTCATACAAATACCTAGGTTTACATATTAATTCTGATAACATGTTGGTGTTGGTAGATGTTTTGAGCAGTTGGAGTGTGAGTTATTGAGGTAGGATTTTGGGTTTATTATTGGTATCTAAGCATGTTATGAGAGTGAGATAGGTCCTGGGTTATTCCAGTATTAGGGTGTTGGATTTGGAGATGAGGAGTATGTATGTATCAGATTTGGATAAGTTAGTATATATTTATGTTGTCAGTAATATGAGAGTCATGTAATATGTCAGTTTAGTGAGGCTTAGGGTGAACTAGAGGGTGAGGTATTAGCAGTGTGAGGATGAGTTTGAGTTGAGGGTGGTTGTGTTCAGTTGAGATTATGACAAGTACATTATATATTTGCATGAGTTATTGTTTAGATAGTGACCTAGAATAGTATTCTACCGCCGATTCTGCGGCGTAGGCTGGGCGCTGTTACATACTTGTACCTTTACACCGGGTGCGGGTCGTGACACATTTTTAGTGGTAGCCCATGCAGGTCGAGAGTCGCATTAGTACGATATCGTAGTAGTACGACGACTTAGTTGTACTGCTGCGAGCCTGCGATAGGAATTAAGAAATAGGCTTTAGCGGAGAGGTACACAATCACAGTTAGAAAAATTCTGATCTAATTCCTGCCATCTATACACTCTTGCTGATAATTGCCTTCTTTGAAATAGACTATCCTCCTTTGTTGATATCGATTCCTGTTCAGTATTGATTTCCTTATTTGATCTGTCTTCAGGATGGTGGAGACAAGATCACGTCGTTCTGGTCCAGCAGACACTGGTGAGTGGTCTGTCACCTCTCGTCCGATCTAGACAGATGCTGGAGCCGCAACACCTCTTGTTTCTTCTTATGTAGGAGCGTCAGCAGCTTTTGGGGGTGCTCCTCCACCGGTTCGTAAGCCTACCCCGGTGATTCAGGATGTGAGCCACCACCTCAGGAGACAGTTGACATAGCACAGTTCTTTGCCTTCTTTTAGCAGATAATGGATGCTCAGCAGCGCCAGTCAGTGGATATGAGGCAGGGCATCGACAATACCATCAGCTGGCCATGACAGCGGTAGAAAGGGTGACTGCCCAGCCGCAGGGAGGTCAGATACATGTGCAGTACCAGCCGAGGACCCCGAACATTCAGAACTTTTAGAAGATGCGACCGAGGGACTTCAGGGGTTCTGAGGGTATTCTATATACCAACGAATGGATCGAGTATATAGAGGAGATCTTTCGCTTGGCACTGATACCAACTGGGATTCAGATAGAGGCAGCGGGCAGCCAGATGCAGGACCTTGCCTGCATATGGTACCAGACCGACCCCAGAGTTGGTACGGAGGGGAAGACGTAGGGAGCTTTCTAGAAGCTCTTCAAGAAGAAGTTCTTCCTCGACACAACACTTGGCGTACTGGAGACACAGTTCGAGAGTGGTTCAGGAAAACCGGACTGTCGAAGAGTATGCTGGAGAGTTCTGCCGCATGGGCAGATTTGTAGAGGGCCTTAGCGATTCAGCGAAGGCTAGGAGGTTCCGGAAGGGTTTGGTCAAGGAAGTCAAGTCCTTGACCAAAAGTGACAGAGATGCCACCTTTGAGCAGATCTTGGCTGGAGCCATGGCAGGAGAGGATGACTTGGAGCTCAAGTCCAAGAGGGGCCGAGATGATTCAACAGGGGCTAGTAGGAGTATGAAATGCCCCTTTGTGCAGTAGGTAGCACACCAGCCACAGCAGATGCAGGCACCAGCTAGAGTTCAGCAGGTGCAGCATCAGTATCGGGGTCAGGACCCGAAGACGATCAGTTGTTCCTACTGTAAGAAGTTGGGACACATGTGAGAGCAATGTAGGAAGAGGCTGAAGGTTTGTTTCTTTTGTGGATCAACTGCTCACCGAATGATGGATTGCCCCATAGCACCCCCATATGATGGAGCACTGGGTCAAAGAGAGGGAGTTAGGCCACCTGTGGCACAACACCATGTCCAGCACCAGAGGGGCGGGGCTTTTGCGCTGACAGTCGAGGAGACCGACGCTATGGGTGACGGGTTAGCAGGTCTGTCTTTCATGTTCTTCTTTCCCACCTTGATGTGTGATTTCATTAGTACCTGTCAGGATATTCTTGTGATATGCTAGATAGTATAGTGACCCTGTTTGAGACTGTAAAATCATGACTAGTAGGACCATGATTGCATGTTATTTTTTGACTTTGATTGATTGGGGGTTTAACCTAGAAGGAGTACGATTACCTTAAATTTCGAGGACAAAATTATTTTAATGAGGGTAGACTTGTAATCACCACTTTTCAAAAATAAGGGTAATTTTGAACTTTTGTAAAATTAATCATTGAATAATAGGATTTAAATCATGTTAATATTTTTTGGTGAATTTTAATTAATTTAATACTATCTAAATTGGTGAATTGTAATTTTGGTGTTTTGCTAGTGTAACCCTAGAACTACTTAGCCTAGAGACTAACCATGACCATGGGGACCTAACCATGTGATTAGATTGGCTAATTACCACTTTTTAGGCTAAGGATATTTTGGTCATTTTGTGACCATTGAATTAACCAGGATTTTGATTAATTGGTAATGTGCTAAGTATTATGTTAGACCTTAACCTAGAATTGTCCTAACCTAGATATTAGTCATGAGCCTAGATATTAGATTAGAAGCTTCCATCACATGACAAGGTTAGGAATATCTAGATATTAAGTTAGGAGTAGGATATTTGTTAAGGTTAGATATTTAGCATGGGCCTTACCTAGAAAGCCTTGATTTCAACCATAGAAAGCCCAATTACTTGAAGGGGACTAAACCCTAACCCTAGAGACAACCCCTTGGCTACCATGATAAGTCCCCTCCTCTATATAAACACATGTTAGCCTCCCTTTGCCTCTTTTCATTGCCTCCTTAAACCCTAACTAGTGTTCTTCCCCAAATTCACCCCTTTCTCCAAATCAACTCCAAATTGATCCCAATCTTTTGCAACAAACTCCCCTACAGTAGAAGATGCCATTGGTGGATAGCTAGCAAGGATTTGGAGCAAGTTGACCATAGGAAGTGGAGGGATTTGGCTCTCAAGTGCAATTTCAATAAGATTCTAACTCTTAATAGGTAATGGCCTCTAAACCCATTAATATTCTGATTTCTCTTCATAGATGCATTCATTTAGGGTCCCCCTAGCTGTAGGTCAAGTTTGGTAGGATTTCGTGTCCATTTGATATGTGTATCGGAGGCGTGTCGGACTGTAGTGTAAAGTGTTTGGTGAAATGCCACATAGAAATGATTGTTAATGTTTTTCAAAACAAATTACATGATTTTGTAGCTAAATATGTGTAGATTAATATTCCAGGTGACTGAGCACGATTTGGTGCAATTTTTGTATCCAAATTGGACACGAGAACACAGCACTACACCCTGTGGTGCCCTCTACTACCCGTGTCCTATTACTCACTGTACATGACACGGTTCGACACAAGATATGGTGGAAAGGTGAAGGAAATATCTGACAGCCCATACACAAAATTTAAGGAGATTTCATCGAGTCATTTGTGAGAAATCACGATCGCACGGGTTTTGTGCTATCACACACACACACAGAGGAATTTGGTCTCTGATACGTAGTTGAACGCACGACACAGCACGATTAGGACTCAATGCAAACACATGTACACGTAGCCCTAGACCTACCCTAGCTACTAACACAAGCACGAGGTGGTTGGTTGGACATGTGGAGAGCTAGAGTGCTCGACACCTCAGCACGAGACCCCTCTTTTCACTGGTTCACTGACACTGTGTTCGATTGGGTTTTGACACGATTTATGGACACATTTGGACACGTGTGTATCACACACACTCGACCCCCCACCCCCTCTGACACATGTTATATGCTTTAGATTTTGAATTTTTAGGTTTTAATTTGATGCTTGGTCGGATACATACATGTTTACATGTAGGTTTCAGTATATTTGAATTCGAAATTGGTTTAAAGTGATATTTGAATCTGACTTTTCAAATTAGTTTTCATACAAATACCTAGGTTTACATATTAATTCTGATAATATGTTGGTGTTGGGTTTTCGAAAACAAATGTGTTTTGTGTTGACTGATTTCCAAGTCAATTGGTTTTTGACTGATACTTTGTTCTCAGATTTTAGAATTTGTTTATATGGGTTTGTTTTGAGTTGGTAGCAGTTTTGAGCAGTTGGAGTGTGAGTTATTAAGGTAGGATTTTAGGTTTACTGTTGCTATCTGAGCATGTGAGGAGAGTGAGATAGGTCCTGGGTTGTTCCAGTGTTAGGGTGTTAGATTTGGAGATGAGGAGTATGTATGTATCAGATTTAGATAAGTTAGTACATATTGATGTTGTCAGTAATGTGAGAGTCATGTAATATGCCAGTTTAGTGAGGCTTAGGGTGAACTAGAGGGTGAGTTATTAGCAGTGTGAGGATGAGTTTGAGTTGAGGGTGGTTGTGTTCAATTGAGATTATGACAAGTACATTATATATTTGCGTGAGTTATTGTTTAGATAGTGACCTAGAACAGTATTCTACCGCCGATTCTGCGGCGTACGCTGGGCGCTGTTACGTACTTGTACCCTTACACCAGGTGCGGGTCGTGACACGTGGTCTTCCCCTTTCTATCGAGGAGGATTGCCCTTGGATCATTCATAGCTATTTTTATCTATCCGTTCTCTGTACATTTTTTTTTCTAATTTAAATGGTTGGTAGTGGATCTGTCTCCGCCCAACTTTTGTACAAATAACAAATTCAATATTGATCTTTACTATCTATTTATTCTCTTATTATGGATGGGATTTAGTTGTCATGGTTTACTGCTTTTCATAGCTTACGTATACATACGAGGGTTCCATATATTGGAGTATACTTCGTATGTATGCAGCTGGCATGTCTATGTACTTAGTCCTAAGTATTTTGGAACTGGGCGTTACATGTTTTTGTGGTGGCCCATGCAGGTCCAGTTTATCACTTCGGTTACGTTATTGTACCGATGTGAGCTGCATATAGGATTAGGATCTAGTATCTCAACCACATGATTGATCTCCTCCATTGATTCCAATTTCGAACTCTCGTCCGAATACCTTGATTTCCTTCTGCTTGATTCCTTTCCACTGTAAATCTTACCGTCTTCCTTCGTGCTTGATAGAGAAGGTAGGAAGATGACTTATACTAGATATAAGTGTCATATTTCTCAATCACTCTATCGGTTGACTTTTATAAGTTGGGTAGTATGCCTCACGGTCTACCACCCCGTGTTCTTATAACCCAATAATGAAGTATAACTGGGTGGCACTGAATATATGCTAGTATAGGAAGAGGTGTTTACCTAGAATAGAGTTTTAGTAGCCTATACTCCATTGGTCAACTACGACCTGATACAAAAGATAGTAGGACGACTGTATAAGCAGGAACACCAGACAAGGGTTAGATCCTTATGAAACTTGAACTATTTATAACTGCTTTCATCATTATCTTCCGTACCTATACTTTGCATTACCATGAATAATATCGCTAATTATAGCCTAGTTTTGCAAGCTTATTCTTTATCGAGCTTGTTCAGGACATATGTATACTGGGGACGCCCACTAACATATTGTCTAATCAGAATCAGTGTATTATGGTCTGATCAACCTTAGTGCACTTAGTTCACTCTTCATATGATTATCCCACGTGGATTGAGTTATAGATGTCTTTAGGATCTCATCCGCACTGCCTTGACAACTCGCTTTGATTCCCTCTCCCTTGAACTCCTTATTGATTTTCGTCGTTACTTACTACGAAAAACA
This sequence comes from Iris pallida, assembly GCA_029216955.1. Taxonomy (NCBI): domain Eukaryota; kingdom Viridiplantae; phylum Streptophyta; class Magnoliopsida; order Asparagales; family Iridaceae; genus Iris; species Iris pallida. The sequence goes on from JANAVB010007567.1 coordinate 37,140, forward strand.
AATGCTCGTGTTTAAGGGAAGATAGATGCTCACCATACCACCTATGGCCATGAAAAGCTATGTATACACAAGTGTAGCAACCATCGGCAAGCCATATGACTATAACCTTGCCTTGAATTACTTGTCCTTCCCTCAACCTTAAAACTAATATTGTGACATTCCAGTCATTTGAATTTGAGAATGATTAGGGTCTTACCCTTGGTCAAAACACCAACCTAGGAAACTACTTGTTCTCAAAGAACAATTATTGAGAGCCTCTAATTATTTTTTTTGATTCTTGCTTTAACTAGCAACCCTTATGCCTTAACCTAACCTTTACTCGACCAAGTCCATAATTTAGACATGAGAGAAACAGACAGAAACAAAGGTAAGCATTTACCATGACTATGATAGATACCCATCCCAAGATTAGGGATCCATCAGGTGTTACTCTAAGTATACACTTTTATTATCAAAGAAGTGACTTAGCACTAGAACAACACCTTCACCGGCTTAGCCAATATCGGTAGCATAACACTCCCTCATATTGATTTACTAGATACCAACATCAATGCATGAGCATTACGTGCAACACCATTAGAAACCTTATGACTATAGTCTGACAGGCTTAACACAAGTAGAAGTTTACGACTTAGTCGTTAGAGATCATTAATATGACATGATGTAGAGTTCGTTACGCCCACCAATGACTCTCATATACTATGGATGAGTGGATCAGTCAATTTTACCGACTCGTGTGTCGTTGGACGTAATTGTTTTCCATTTATTAGAAATTGGGGTACGATCCCCGAATTTGATTCATATCTACCATATCACGACTTTAAAATTTTTTAAACCTCACTAACCTTAAAACCGTATCTTCAATTCTGGAGTGAATAGATTGTAATCCATTCGTAATTTTAGGATTTATGGGGTTATCGATTGATTAGAATAAATTGGTTCCCACTAGGATCAGCGTCTCCTAAACACCCACTTTCTATTTAGATCATTTAATGTTCCTTACTGTGACATCGATATTCAGAGCATGAGACCTACTGTTTCATTCCAACAAATTCCATATGTAAGACCTAGACGAGTCCATCTTCAAGTAGACATATCATGTCCCACCCAAACACATCTCCTTGTACTCTATTTTTATTATATGACTTTTAGGTCAAAAAGGACTAGCGATAATCCTTACCATAACACTGATGTACTTTTCGATTACAATTAGAGATCCAACCTTGACTCAAATATTTTGGCCCAATATATGGTTGTGATCTACTCAAAGCCCTCTACGCACATGCTACTAGTGTGCCACTCAATAGAGGCCCTTTGTACTACTTAAACACAAAAGTCACGGAAGGCGAATCATCGCGACTTAAGGAACCTAATTAACCAACCCGAATAGAACTTAGCCCAGCCGCTTGAGTTGAAACCTATTCTAGGTTACCCTAACCAAATAGAAATTATCTCGATTGGTTTTATGGATCTTGTCCAACCAATATGGATTAAAACTAAAGACTTATTCAATAAAAGATTTATGTCCAATCAGGGAACCCATCAAGACCCAGTTAAGCCATCCATGCATATCCCCACAATTGGGCTGTAAACCAAAACTTTATGAAATAGGTCCTTACACCAATTATGGAGTCCCCATTTCAGGGCCGTTAGTCCTCCTTCCCTAATTACGTTAACCGTATTCATTCGTAGTCTACGTTACGCGATGAATGGAATCCCTAGGTAACAAAACTTATTTCCAGTTATGCTTGACCAAGACCTCTCCTACTCCCTTAATAAAACATGGTCATGGACAATGTTAAATAAGTAATACCTAGACTTCCTATAGAGTCCATGACTACGACCAGAAGTACCTCATAACATCAAACACCTCCTTGCAAAATTTCCATCTTAGAAGTCTTTTTACTATGTTTTCTACGTTTAACAAATTCATGCGGGTTGGATAAAACAATGATCTTAGTATACTCGATCCCTTAAAATATGATGCCTTTCATAACCGCTCTTCCCGCTGCTTGGAAGTTACGATACGATCTTCGTATTGCTTTTATCACTTGCTCGTGCGTTTAGATAGCCGCGGTAGAAGATCACAACTTCGAGTCCTTAAAATCCGTCTTATCATAAAATCATATCTTAGTTTCTATTTCGATAATGAAATTTTTTGAAGTGTTGGGGAAACATCTCTAAGAATTAGCCAATGATTGGAATAGATTGGTTCCGATTGAACTCATAAAACAACGATTCACGGAGACCATCTCTATTCGTATCGTTTGATAACCATACCGTGACTTTGATAATTAGAGCACATCATTGGCCTTTACCTTCCAACAAATTGCACACTCATGAACTTGACCAGTCAAGGTACACATATGACAAACGTGTCCCACATAAACACCCATTCTTGTGCTCTATTTCAATTATACCACATGTATGACATATTTTCCTTAGAACAAATTGTAGATGCTTATTTTTGTTCCATTTGATTTTAACCAAGCTACCTTGACTCATTCCCTTAAACAAACTAAACACCCATGACCCATGCAAGACACACCACCCCTATGACGTATGCATTTCCCTCAAGCAAGCACGTGCCACCAAACACCAACCCGTACCCTCTAGTTGTTATGACTTAAAGATTCCAAACACTTACCTAATCGTATTCTACAACAAGGTTTTTTTACTATTATAGATTCTCATCACTTGTCCTTAAATTCTTCTTTCCCTAAGTTCTTCAAGCCCATCTCTAAAATTTCTATGTTAGGCGAATAACGAAATCCTTTATGAACCAACACCTTTTGTTATATGCGAACACTTGTAAAAATATGACTCAATAAAAATGATGTTAAACAATAGTAATTTTCCATGGTAATATCTAGGCTTACTTAGAATCCGTAACTGTAGTCAGAAAGTGTCCAATATTCTCATGCCTCTCCTTAGAATTTTTTTTCTCACATGAAGTTTTGTACCGACAATTTTTCACGGTTAGCCAACTTTTATAAGTTGGGTAGGGCCTTGAACCAAGGATACCTTATCTTGTAGTTTACGAAGACAATTTTGGGTCACGTAATAACCACCCCCACCTTTTGAGAACCGAGTTTCGATTTGAACCTACTCTCTCTTGGTATTAAAACTCGTATTCTTGATATTAAGATTATTTTTAATTTTGAGGACAAAATTTTTATAAGTTGGGTAGGATGTAAGCCCCCTAAATTTTAGAGATTTCATAAATTTTCAGTTTTAAATTTTACAGTATTTTAATTGTTTAAATAAGTTTGATAATCTAAATAAGATTTTAGAAGAGTAAGTATTGCCACACTTTAAGTATATCTGGGTAAGGGTACAAAAGCCTTGTACTAAAATCCTCTAGAGGAAATTTTTATTTTTGAGGTTTATTAAATTTTTATTTATCTAATTATTGCTATAGTTTAAGGAAAATAATAATAATGATTTTATAACTTGTAATGATATTTTTGATTTTCTATTAATGGCACAAGTAGCGAGAAATTACTATATAGACAAACATGTGCATAAAAACCTTTTTAGCTACCTAGAAAGTATATTAGATTTTTTGTATAATTTTGGAAGTTTGTTTATATGTAAGTATGTATATATATAGATATCTAGATATAGTAAGAAAAAAGGGGCTCAAGGGAATTACTCACTAGAAATTCATTTGAATTTCTCGCGAGTCACACAATTTAAAGTCCTCCCGCTAATTAACAGAGAACTTCTATGTTTAAAGATAACAAACACACAAATCCGACCCCCCCAAGGATCCCTAGCCGAGATGGATGGGAAGATTTGTACAAATCAGTGTCGAATCTTCAAATATTTGAATCTATTGAATCCCTATCCAACCTCTGATGGATTAACCTAACACTAGAAATCGAAACCCAGAGGATCGACCAGTTCTTATTTTTTTCCTCTTTCGAAATCCCTTCAACACCCGACCGTCGCACCTGCTTGTGCTCCGCCACCAGAGGGATGCGCAGTCCCCTGGCCACCGTCGTCGGCCATCAGGCGGCCTATGCGTGCTCCCCAGGACGCTGGGAAGGGCTCCATCGCATACGCACAACCGAGGGAAGGAACAGACACTGCAACAGCAGCAGTAGCAACAGCGATGTATCCATCTTCATGATGCAAGCACGGCCCCCACGTTCCACCAACTTGTGAACTATCTTCATAGGTTTGAACCCAACATATACCTCTTTAATTCCATGTTTTAGTTTCAAATTAAATTGAATTAGAATTGGGTCAAAAATCGATCCGAAGTTGGCAAAAAATCGTAGTTCTTGTCAGTTGGAAATAGTTTCGAAAACCTAAATTGGAAGGCAAACTTTAGCCAAACCATTGATAGATTCAGAAATCTGTTTGAATAAGTTTGTACACAACCTATAGGAGAATAAAACCCTTCTCCTAGTTTTTGATTTCATATTTTGTACGCCAAGAAAACAACTTACAAAAATTCAGAAAAACTGTTTTCAAAACCAAGTAATTTTGTCAAAAACCATCGATACGGCATGCGCTCCGACAAACTGGACGACGTGGTCACAACCCATGAGCATCGAAAGATGCGTATGGATGCTGTCGACGTGTGGGAACTGACGGAACTTGATTTTGTTGCGTGTGCGCGACGAAATCAGTACGTATCTGTCAAGATACCCCCGTATCGACCTTTTGCAAACCAGGCCATAACTTTATGTACATTTGTCTGTTCGAGACGAAACTTGTGCCAACAGGACCGTATCGAAATTCTGGTCCTGTGCGCCAAGTTTGGTCCGATTCTGAGAAGGTCGACTGGAACGCCTATTTGGCGGGCCACAACCCGATCTAATGGGCGAAATTGTGCATGGCCCACCGGAATCCAACTTTGGACATATGGTTGGGTTCGTCTCCTCAAACATGACCTATAGACATATAGTTTGACGACTTTAGAGACCATAGATACTGGTGCGTATTTTGGTACAAAAACGAGTCCAACGACAGACATCGTTTTGACCCGAAATTTCATTTTGCCCCTATGTCCAGAATTGGACTTTTGGATAGGCATTTCTAAGACATATCTCTTACACCAGGAACGTTCTTGATGTTTATTTCAACATCCGAAGCCGTTCGTGGATTTTGAGTTTCATTGCTGACGTACTTGACTGTTGGATTTGCCATTCCCGTACCACCAGGCAAGATACCTTGCCACCAAACTCTATGATTACTTTACTTTATTTTTTAGTTATTTATATTCAGTTTCATATATTCTGTATATTTTATATCACTGTGCGACCAAGTCACACTTGGGTGCAACCGACTGTATCGGTCGTTTTATTGTTTTGTTCTATTTTCTTGCATTGACTTAGCTTAGTGACCACCCATTGATGATGAGGTATTGGTATATCTCGTATGGCCTTGACACATATTTTACCATATATTGTGAGTCACATATAGGGCACGTACTCGCGCGCGTAGTCGGCCGGCCACCAACACGAATGAGACGTGCGACGGTTATGAATAACTGCCAATAGACTTGCATACAAGTGGACTTGGCAGTTGCTCGAGATTCATATGAGTCATGGATGTGAACCTACTAGGCATTGGGTGGGAAGAACAGTTCCTTAGCGTATGGGTCACGTATGCACTTTTCCTACTCCTAATCCTATTGGCCTCTGACATTCGATGAATATTATGCTTTGAGGTCCCTGGTATCCTGAGGGACCGTACCGATTTTCTTGTAGCCAGAGTGTCCATGCATCAAAGGTTTGTTCTTAACTGCATCATCACTATAGAACGGTTAGGCACCCTATTGCATGCATCTTTCTTTTTATTTATTATATATCACAGTTTTATGGCATGTTCTTTATGTATCTTGTTACGTCTCTCTGAGGACCTGGTGATCTCTCAAGGTGTGTACTTTTCATAATATTTTGCAGGTGCTCTAGCCAAGATCATGGTCTTCCCTTGTCTATCGAGGAGGATTGCTCTTGGATCATTTATAGCTATTTTATCTATCCGTTTTTTGTATATTTTTTTTCTAATTTAAATGGTTGGTAGTGGATCTGTCTCTGCCCAACTTTTATACAAATAACAAATTCAGTATTGATCTTTACTATCTAGTTATTCTCTTATTGTGGATGGAATTTAGTTGTCATGGTTTACTGCATTTCATAGCTTACGTATACATATGAGGGTTCCATATATTGGAGTATACTTCATATATATGCAGCTGGCATGTCTATGTACTTAGTCCTAAGTATTTTGGGACTGGGGCATTACAACGAGGCAGGCCTGTGGAGCTGCGGTAAGCACGAGGCAGGCCCGAAGGAAACAGCCGGCCACGGAAAATGCCGGCGTCGACGACGCTCCGACCGTTGGTGTTGAAGTGCACAGAGACGTGCAGCCACCCCTCTCAAGTAGGTATTTGATGAACATCGATACCCCAGTTTGTTGATGCACATGAGCGTTCACTCCCCGGAGGAACGTATCGAAGATATGCTGAAGCTTTTTTCTGTTGATGCGCATGGGCACCACTCCTTGGAGTCTCGTCCCGAAGATGTGCTAAAGCCCCATCAACCGATGAGCATGGTCTTTACTTTTATGAAGCAACTACAATAAGATGTGCTAAGATTTTTGCTGACGCGCAGAGTTGCCACCAATGTCTACACGTGTTTCACTTAACAAAATGCCTTGGAGGGAATTGGCTTTTGAAAATAAAACAAGAAAAAGTACAAGAAGTACAAATTTGATTCTGGGAAAGTATTGCTATGGAAGTCTGATCTGTAAATGATCACTTTGTTCCTTGGACCATATGATGATGATGAAGATCACTGTTTGAAGTAGAACAACTTGGAAGAACTAAGTCACCAGAAAGGTATCGACATACTTGGGCACTGATGGCGAGGCCGAATGCTTTCCTGCTTTGCTTCACTCTGTTCTGGAAGAAAAGTTGAAGAAGAATGCTCTAGAGAATCAAAATCTCGAAGCTCTGATCTCTGTATTCTCTCCTGTCTCTTGTGTCTGTCGTATGAGAAAAATGAGTCTATTTATAGACTGGGGCTTCTGTGCGTAAAGGAGCATCAAAATCTATCTTTACGCTAACAACTGCCATCCACGATCAGAGTCATCCTCTGTATGTGCTGATACGTGTCCCATCATTTCAGTGAGAATAGGATACATGTACACACGTTCTTCGAAATATATGGCATGAAGACCACGTAGGCACACCACGTTCCATACTGGCCAGAACGAATAGGGCGTAAAAAGATGAGCGTAAACTAGCTCTGTCATAGGTTTCCAGCGTAAAGTGGTTATTGAATAACCTTGAGCGTAAAATGGCTCAAATAGACTTCACGCACACATTGTTTTTTTTATGAGCGTAAGGACTCATGTAAAACTCCGTACGTAAAAGAAACCATTCAGTGAGCGTAAAGTAGCTCGATCTCTATAAACGACAACAATGGTCTTTGTATAAGACAAATTCTATTGAATTCTGTGGTAAATGCCATCATTGATATCTTCATGTCAAAGTCTGCATTAAATGTGAGATTTGACAGCTTTGTCCAGCATAAAAGAGGCTGCTCAGTCCTTGGCGTAAGAATCACCAGTGTAGACCCCAGCGTAAAACAATCAGTCTGCTTAGGCGTAAAGCGAATAGCCTTGTCTTGGGCGTAAAGAGATTACCCGTTCTATTAGGCGTAAAGCTGACCACTTATGAACGAGATGACTCTTTCTTTGAAGCACTTTTTACGCTCCTACAAGACCCCCTTCAAAGTTTTCAAATATCTCAAAATTTGAAACACTTTGAACAGAAGCGTAAAAGTTGAGATTTGATGAGCGCAAAATTCGGGATACGCATCAGTCATCCGCGTAAGAGCGGGGATATCCAACAGTCAGCGTAAAGTTCAAGAAGAAAATAATGTCGGTCAATACTTAACCGTCACAATAAATTTTCCTCTTCGTAACTTTCAAATATATCTTCATCTTCCCGAGTGAGCGGTTTCCAATGAGGAATGTGAAGAGTTATTTTAATTTGTATAAATAAGGACAAACTCCTTACTCTCAACATTCATCCTCATAGTTGATATGGCACCAAAGAAAGAACCAACCGCAGAGGGGGCTTCGATCACTAGGCTTAATCTCGAGATAGAGAATGAACGAGCACAAAATCTTCTAGGGAGCTTTGGGCTGACCCCAGCGGTCTTCAGTCGTATTGATGGTGGTCCTTCAAGTGCATACGAGGGACCGGGTGACGCAGAAGCATTCCTTCGTCTGATGCGTCGCTCTGGGATTCGCAATATGCGTGAGTTGGGTGCATCCCTTCGCCAACTCAACAAAAAAGAATAATAATATTCTGTGTATTACGACTTTTATATGTAGGGATCGGCTCCCATCCATTATAAATAAATTTTTTTGAATTTTAATCTCATCTATTGATGCGCATGCACTTCTGTTGACCGTTTTTGAGATTGTTAATTCCCGAAAAACAAACCAACATGTGGCGTCTATCTTGTGGTTACGAGATCCTTAAAATAGGATCTTCTCCCGAAAATAGACTTATCCCAACAGAGTCTCCAATCTCTATAAATAGTCGAGAATGTTTCATATATTCTCGTACTCATCCTCCTGAAGATAGCTTTCTGCGATGTTGTTCTTCAACAAATAAGAGATGGCGGAGCTTTCCAACGGCGTTCCTTTGTATGCCCAGTCATTAGACGCAGATTCAACTGTTATTAGAGCCAAGCCATTCGACTCGAGTGGTAAGTCCGACCGTAAGCAAATATCTGTCTTCGAATTTTTTGTATTGAAGAACATCTATTTTACGAGCGTAGGGCCTTGCTGAAGCAAAAAGCCTTTGTGAAGCACTGGCGTAAAAAGCTTTGTTGTAGTACTTGGCGTAAAAGCCTTATGAAGCGCTGGCGTAAAAGCCTTGCTGAAACACTGGCGTAAAAAGCCTTGTGAAGCGCTGGCGTAAAAGTCTTGCTGAAACAATGGCGTAAAAGCCTTGCCATCTGTCTTTAGTTAGCGTTCAATACGCATTTGATGACTTCTTCTTCTTTGTATTCTGCAGAAGTTTGGCTGAAGAGCTTTTTCAGAACTGGCATTGGTGACTTCGACGCTGTGAAGAGCGTTCTTCTGACATCAACATCAGGGAGCTCATGCGCTTTTGACGCGCAAATCAAACAACTCAGAACTCTTCGTGAGATAGAAGGGTCTTCCTCCATTGGTAGGAAGAGCCTTTATACACGGAGAGTTGGACGGTGGAGTCAACTCTACCCCGAGAAATTGGGTAGTAGAGTTCCTTTCACGGCAGAACTAGGAATTGTATCCCAATGTTGGATACATTCCTATCTCCTTTGAGGTGCCGCCGCTAATCCACCAGTTGTATTGGCAGCAACACGCCTTCGGGCTGCCATACTCTGGGGTTCTCCTCTTTTCTGAGAGAGAAGACCAGAGTTTGATTCCTGCTGTTCTGGTCGTCACCGGGACTCAGACAGTCAGGAACTGCCACCAACAACGAACCCGTCAAAGAGGATCCAAAGAAGAAATAGATCTCTATTAGGTTTTCGTTGGTGTATAGAATAAAAATCCAAGAATGTAAAAGATTTCCATTATAACTTATGAAAAAGTCTAAGAAATGTAATAGACTTTTTAGTGATATGGGAATGAAAATGATGGTTCTTCTATGATCAATGATTTGTATCTATCTGGATGTAATATGGACATGATAGATAAATGAAATCTTATTTTATGTTTTAGAGTATATGATACTATCAGAGGTAATATGGACATAATAGCATATATGAACTCAAAAGAAAATTAGATTAGTATCTATGCAGAGGTCAGAATAGAAGTGATAGATAGGAAAAGAAAGTAGATTTAATATTTATTCAGAGGTCATAGAAACATGATAAATAGCGAATCCCACTTTTTGATCAATTGATATAGAAGATATAAACTCCCTCTCCCATGAGGCAAGAAGTCAGCTTAACCAAACCTTGGTAGCTGGAGAATAAGAAGACAGATGGCATAAGCACACATGATGAATCAACGTATTTCTCGGGAAAAGAAAGGACGATTCAGTTCCATCATTAAATGGATGAACCTAGTAATATGAACGAACGGGTCTTTACGGAAATAAAAAGTTGTTTTCAATTTCAGAGACCAGTTCATTAATAATCCTCTTCTATAAATAGGTGAGAACTCCCTGTAAACTTTTCATTCTCATTTCCGCTCCTCAATTGAGAATGTCTTCTGAGGATGCACAGCAAAAGAATGAAGTTTCCATAAAGGTTGAGGACGTCGTCAAGACACACCCCGCTGAGCCAATAGTGAAGGGTCCGACCGAAGTAGGCAACAGTTCTTCTACGCCCGAGTCTCCCCAAGACATTCTTGCTTTCCTAGTAGAGTCAGGAAAAACTCCTGAAGAAGAAGCACTGAGGATGGATGTCTGTAAATTTTTCATGAGTTCAGAAAATGATGCCTTCTATGCATTGGCTGACTATATATTTAATAAGGAAGGGAGTGGCCCTCATCCTTAATCTTTTTTCTTGAACAAAAATAATAAAAGAAGTTTTATTTTTGTTCTGTCTTCTCTTTTTATACATAGTATTTCTTAAGAAATTTGACATTGATCGGCAACATGAGTAGATCTCCGTTGGGTTTTGACAACCGATAAGCACCATTAGAGAATACGGACTCAATCACATATGGGCCTTCCCATTTCGCTTGGAATTTCCCCTTGCTTTTGTGAGTCATCACCATTGGTCTTCGAACAGCCAACACGAGCTCGCCAATTTTGAATACCCTCTCCTTGACTTTACGATTGAAAGTTCGAGATATACGGGCTTGATATAGCTCAATATGCTGTTGTGCTTGAAGACGCTTCTCATCCAATCCTTCATGTTCTTGGAGTCGTAAGCGATCATTATTCTCTGTAGTTAGCTCACTAGCAATAGCAATTCGAAGAGAAGGGATCTGGATTTCCAATGGGAGAACAACTTTACATCCATAAACCAGTAAAAATAGTGTAAAACCAGTAGGAGTTCAGACCGTTGTTCGATATGCCCATAAATATTCTCCAAGCTTCTCATTCCAATCTCTTTTATTAGAAGAGACAAACTTTTTGAGAAGTTTGATGATCGTTTTGTTGAAGGCTTCAGCTAAGCCATTAGCAGCTGGATTATAAGCCGTAGAAGCCAGATTTTGAATTCGATTCTTGTCACAGAACCGATAAAATGCCTGACTGGCAAATTATGGTCCATTGTCATGAATTATTCGTCGAGGAATCCCGAAGCGATAAATGACATGATGTTTAATGAAGCTGATTACATTAGATATTTTCACTTCAGCAAGTGGAACTGCTTCTGCCCACTTCGAAAAGTAATCGGTTATAGCTAGTATAAACCGATGTCCTTTGACAGAAGGGGGGTTAATAGGACCAATGATGTCCATACCCCAAGCTTCGAAAGGCCAAGAGGCTGCTGTAGGATGTAGAAATTCAGATGGTTGATGAATAAAGTCTGCATGAATCTGACATGCTTTACATCTTCTGGCGTAGTTTACAGCATCTGTTATCATAGAGGGCCAATAATACCCCATTCTTCGAATGCGATCTTGCAACTTTGGACCTGGTTGATGAGCACCACAGACACCATCGTGAGCCTCACATAGTATTTGTTTAGCTTCACTTTCTAAGAGACAACGCAGCAAAAGTCCGTCATATGAACGACGATATAGCATATGTAAAGACGAATCATAATAGAATCGAAATGATCGTCTTTTAATTGATGCAGCTTCTTTAGGATCTTCAGGCAAAATTCTATGAACTGCATAATCAATAAATGGTGTTCTCTAATCTTTCTGCTGGGAACTTGCCTCTGTAACATAACTTTGTTCAATATGCGGATTACTCTTCACACAGAACAAGTCTCGGTCTAGCAAAGTAATTATATTTTGCCTTCGGATTGGGACAGCCAAGTCTGCAGCTAAGCTGGCAAGAGCGTCAGCTTCCACATTCTGAGAACGTGGCACAAATTCAATGAAGAATCCTTTGAATGAAAGGACCAACTCGACTACCACCTGATGATAGGGGATGAGATCAAGATTTTTGACTTCATAAGTCCCTCTAACTTGATTGACGATCAATTGAGAGTCTCCATAAGCCTCTAGGAACTCGATATCCAATTGCTTTGCTACTTGGAGACCAATCAATAGAGCATTATATTCTGCTACATTGTTAGAGCATGGCTCATTAAGAGAATAGGCACGGTATATAACTATTTTGTCAGGAGAAACCAAGACGATTCCTACCCCAGAGACAATATTGCCTTTAGGTCCCACACGTGATGCTCCATCAAAATATAATTGCCATATGTCATTCTTCAAAGCCATGTTGCAATCCACTACTTCGTCTGGAATGTCTTCATATAACTTCGAAGTTTCGGGTACAGGATGAGCAGCTAAGAAATCAGCTAACGCTTGGCCCTTTACTGATTTTTGAGGCACATACACCATGTCATAATGTGTGAGCAACATCGCCCAGGTAGCTAACCTGGAATTAAGAATGCTCGGTTTTCTCATCCATACCCGAATGGAATTTATTCTGGAGATAACATGAATAGTCTGTCCTGTGACATAATGCCTTGTCTTTTGGACGGCAAAAACCAAAGCTAGACATTCCTTCTCTACAGGAGTATATCTGTGTTCAGCTCCGACCATCATTCTGCTCAGATAATATATTGCTTGTTCATGACCCATATCACTTTTCTGTGCCAGAAGAGCGCCAAGTGAATGATCCAAGGCTCGAACATACAGTAAAAATGGTCTTCCTATCACCGGAGGTACCAGGACAGGCGGGTTTGTAAGATATTGCTTAATGTCATTGAAGGCTTTTTGACATGCTTCATCCCAGATGAAGGATACTCCTTTCTTTAATAGACGGGAGAAAGGTTGACATCTCCCAGAAAGATTAGATATAAATCTTCTGATATAAGCAATACGGCCCTGAAAGCCACGAAGTTCTTTCAGATTACGAGGAGGACACATTTCAAGAATTGCTTTAACCTTATCAGGATCAACATGGATACCCTGAGAGGTGATGACAAATCCTAAAAACTTGCCACTGGAAACACCTAAGAAAGATTTAGTAGGGTTCATTTTCAATTGATGTTGACGCATCAATTCAAATACCGTCTTTAAGTCTTGAATATGATCATTCTTTGACAGACTTTTCACAGCAATGTCATCTACGTAGCATTCAACTATTTTTCGTAGATGTTCTTGAAAGATATTGCTCATAGCCCGTTGATATGTGGCACCGGCATTTTTGAGACAAACGGCATAACTGTATAGCAAAAAAAACCTAAGGGGTGTTCGAAAAGATGTATGCTTCTCATCTTCTGGATGCATCTTGATCTGATTGTATCCTGAGAATCCGTCCATGAAAGACATACGTTCAAAACCGCATGTATTGTCTATCATGACATCAGTAATGGGAAGTGGAGATTCGTCCTTTGGACAGGCTGTATTAAGATCTCGGTAGTCTATACAAACTCGAACTTTTCCGTTCTTCTTCATAACAGGAACAATATTGGCCACCCAATCAGGGTGTTGTTCTTCACGAACGAAGCCACACGTAATCAGCTTTTTGACTTCTGCTTCAATTGCATCCATCATATCTGGTCTAAAATGTCGTTGCTGTTGTTTTACAGGTTTGACGTTAGGCAAAATATTAAGTTTATGAGTAGCAACTTTAGGATCTAGCCCTGGCATATCCTCATAACTCCATGCAAAGATGTCAATGTAATCTTTGATAAGTTTTATCAACTCTTCCTTTTCATCTTCAGAAAGATTCTTACTGATGAATATTGGTTTGGACGTAATTCCATTTCCAACATCGATCTGGATAACCTCATCTTTTGTAGGTGGCTGTCGCTGTTCAAAACGAAGTTCCTATTGAGTATCCATCTGTTGAGCCCAAGGATCATTCTCAAATGGCTCTGATTCATCATCGGTTTGAACCATATTGACCGAGAATATCTGTGAGGAATCTATGTTGTCTTTATATTGATGACTTTGATTATCAGAAGATAAAGTCATTCTCTCCATAAACTTGACAGCCATATACTCGAGAAGGAAATCTTCATTGATATCAAAGAGATGAGCGATATTTACATCATCTACAATCTGATTGCTATGCTTCGGATTAATCAACAGTGGACCATCATCCGACCTTTGCATAGAGTTGCCAATATTGACGATCAATAGTGATTCTGGATCATTCGTACCAGAAGTACGCCCTTTGACTTTGATCATAAAAGGTTGAACTTGGCTCTTAGCAGGAATTTTTATTGATTCCTCAGATGAAGTTTGAGTTCTTCCTTTAACCTTGATTATCAAAGGTTGATCATTAACAGGTTGAGATTGGATTCGTCCCTTGACCGTGATCTTCAAGGGTTATTCCTCTGGCGGATCTTCATTAATAGACTGATCCTCAGATGATGATTCTTCAGCCATGTCTGATATCTCTTTTATATGCTCTAGTTTATAAAGCCCTGAATCAGAGAAGTAGGCTTCGACACCCTTGAAAGGATTAATATCAGCAAATTTAGTTTTTACAACTCTTTGGGAATCCACATATTTGAAGCATTGGTGAAGAGTTGAAGGCACAATATTGTGCTCATGAATCCACGGTCTTCCAAGAAGAATATTGTAGGACACGTCCGAGTTGATAACATAGAAAGTCACCATGGTTCGAAGATCACCAATCTGAATCTGCAACCGAATCTTCCCCAGTGGCTTACTCTTGCCAGAGTTAAAACCAACAATGGTGGTACTAGTGTAAGTCAGCTCACTAGTAGGAATCCTCAGAGGTCTTAGCATACTTTGAAGAATTATGCTAATTGAGGACCCGAGATCAATGTAGATCCTGTCAACTTCTGTTGATCCAATATATCCAGTGTAGCACAGAGGCCTATCATGCTTGTTGTGTTTCAATAATATATCCTCTTCTGTAAAGGTGATGTTGGGAATTGCTTCCATCACGCTATGACATTGTGGACATGACACTGGCATATTATCGGGAGTCTTGAGTTGAGCCAAGCATGAATCTGCTTGAAGTAAAGCTTCGCTCAAAGTTTCCCTGCTCTCTCTGGAAAGACGAAGCAGTTCAAATATAGATAACCTAGCCGGAGTATTGGCTAACTGAGCTAGGATATCAAACTTATAAGGCTTCATTGTCACCCCCTGACCGGAAGCAGGCTTCAATGGGATATCAAAGCGTACTGCCTTCTGTTTCCCCTTTTCAACCACCGACGGTTTAGCAAGAACATGAGAAGGTTGAACTGGTAGTGTTTCTACTACATCTTCTGCTTCTTTGGAGGATCCCTCGTAGTCTTTGTGGTACTCTTTTCCAGATCTTGTACCAGCAAAAGTTTCTTTCTCAGACTCAGGAGAAGAAAGTACCATATTACAGGATTTAGTCTTTCTTCCCTTAGCCTTCTTCTTGTGAGGGTTGTTACAAGGAACTTCAGATCTCAATCTAGCAGTGGAATTCTGATTTTGAATTTGTAGAGGAAGACGTATTCCTTTATCATGGTTCAAACCTTTCGCCTTTTGAAAGTTGTAACCCATCTTCTTCATGAGAAGGACAGATTGCTGACTATACAAGTGGATAGGCAGTGAACTTTGAACAGGTGTTTTAGCACCGGAAGAGGAAGGAACCTCTGCAACTACAGGAGAATGAAGCACAGACATCTCTGTAGTTAAGGAAAGAGAAGGATTTGGGATACGAGAAGAAATCCCTGTTGGAGCTCTTTCATAAGCAGTAAAGACTTGTTGTGCCAGGTATAAAGGAACACTATTCATGGCTAGCCACTACTGATGAGTAAGCTTGAGCTTGGTAGGAGGAGCTAGACTTGGAGGACAGATGTTTAATCCTTTCAGTCTATCTTCAAGAGGAAGGCCATCCCATAGATGATCTAAGTCATCAGAATCTGGAATAACATGAGAAATCATGTTGCAGGTCTTGACTTTCTTACCTTTCTTGGATTTTGAAGTTTTACCTTCATTTTCCAACTCAGGCACTAAGTCAGGATGCACCCACATGATTTCACCATTCTTCAATGTGAGAGGCAGCAATTCTGCACTTTCTTCCCTGGCAGGCGGGATATTCACAATCTTCATCGTCGCCTTCGGAATTGGGATAATTCCATCTGGGACTTGCTGTGGAGGAAAATCCCCGAACTGAAGAGAAACCATATTGGTTGTGACAGTATGGTCATCATTAGTTAAAGCGATGGCGCCACCATTTATCAGCTCTTGGATCTTCTTTTTCAAGACATAGCAAGCACTGGTAGGATGATTAATGTATCTATGATAGATACAATACTTGGGATTGTCAGTCAGATTCACCTCATTAGGCTTCTTTGGCTCTGGAATCTAAAGTTTACCACTTTTCATCAGACATTGAAATATCCCTGGGATATCACTTTCGTCAAAGGAGTATTCTTCCTTTGGCCTGGAAGATTCTTGATTACTTGGCGTCATTTTGTTCTTGGAAAGATTGACCATAAGAGTATCTTTTCCTTTCACATTACGATTGCCAGGATTATGGCCAGGATTATTTTTCTTCCCTTTGTCTTCTGAAGCGAAAATCATCCGTGTTTGCGAGCCAACCTACCATTGGTCTCGGCAGAAACTGCTGCTATGATAAACGAAGCCCAATCTGTGAATTGGGAACCCGTGAAGACAGCGATGGATGGTCGCAGATTCATCTTGCATGTGTCAATCAACGCTGAATCTGGCATACCAGGAGGCATCTTTAGAGTAGCCTGTCGGAAACGTTCAATGAACGTCCGAGTATCTTCCTTCTCCTTTTGTTTGACTTCTATCAAGGAGGACATGTTCATGTCCATAACTCCTTCATAGAAGCGAGAGAGGAACATTGCTTTGAATTCGTTAAAAGACGAAATAGAGTTATCGGGTAAGCTACGATACCAGTCGTAAGCTGAACCCATCAGGCACCCGATGAACACTCGAGTGAGAAGAGCATCATTTTTCTGCAAGTGTACGGTCATAATATCAAAGTAATTGATATATTGACTGGGAGATGCTTTTCCATCGAACAAAACCATGGATTGTGGCTTGAACTTCGGTGGAAAGGGTACATCATTCTAATGAGAAGGATAAGGTTGCTTAATCCCTAACCTCTGGAGCTGATCTTTGTGCCTCAAAACTTCAAACTGTGCTTTAAGTTCACGCACTGCTTGAATGGCTTCAGTGGTTTGAGGAAGCACATTTGACTGAGTAGTCGTTGGATGTACCAGACCCCACTGGAGGTGATACATCTTCAGGAACATGGGATCCGGAGATGCAGAATTTTAATTAGCAGCAGGTTCTTGAATGTTCAAAGGTATTTCAACCCCTTAACTATCTTGAGTTTGTGCTGCTACTGGTGCCGGTGTCACTATTGTTGGCTGAGCAGTTTGCTGATTCAAAATTATTTGATGCATGCTTTGCACCATATTAAGCATATCCTTCAGTGATTGCTCAACAGCGGTGAGACGCTGCTCTGTATTGACAGATGACGTCTCTGGTTCATCTCCAACAGCGTAGGATTCGACCTCCCTTGAAGATACAGAAGGATTTGTATAGAAGTACGAATCCACGCTATCGGTATCAGACTCAAAAGTTGAGTACCCCCAGCTTCTGAATCAGAAGTCTACAATTGTCTTTGTCTTCTTGATCGAGTATTCTGATATACTCCTTCAAAGGAATCAAGAAGCCTGTTGAACTGTTGTTGACTTGGAGTTTGGGACGTATTCCGTCTTGGATGTCGTCCTCTGTTAGTATGAGATGCCATGTTGACTGATGCGTATGGCAACTCATGTTCTTGGTCTTCAGCTTGATGTAGAGGTGCATTGAGACTCAATCGATCAAAAACTGATCGTCTTGAAGCTGAACAACAACAGTTGATCACAACCTGGTGATATTCACAATGATGTTTTTCTTGGGGGAATGTCACCGGAGATTGTCTATTCTTACGCTTTTGCATTAGCAATTCGAGTAAGTCGGAAGGATTGGATGTAGTATTCTTCTTTATTACATTTGGGGTAGAAAAACGTCTAGTCCCTTGTGTATAGAGAAGATTACTGGCTGCATTCGCAGAACCAAATTGTACATTTTTACGCGTTTGGAGTTGTGTGCGTAAATCTTGAGATTTAGCACGCAGGACTCCATTTTCTTGGCGTATGATTTGCAAATTTGGTACTTTGCGTAAAGCAGTATAAGAAGGTTGTTGGTGTAGAACAGAAGTTTTACCAACAATATTTTTACGCTGCACACGTTTAGATACATTCACATTTGACATGTGAGCATCATTGTGAATTTCATCTACACTGTCATAGACAGGAGATTTATCTTTACGCACGGAACGTAAAATCTTGTTATCTACCACGTTACCAACGGAAGATTTTATTTTACGCGAGGAGCGTAATTTATTTGGGCCTACCACGTCACCGACGGGAGACTGATTCTTACACCCAGAAGCACAAACTTTAGAGTCTGCCCTATTACGAATGGGAGACTCATTCTTATGAACTGAGCGTAAAATTTGGTTCTTACCCACTGAGCGTAAAACTTGATTTTTATACAGTGGGCGTGAAACCTGATTATCTTCACCGTTATGAACGGGAGATAAATCATCACACTTCGAGTGCAACTCTGAAGTAAGGACTGCCTCGTTATGAACGGGAGCCCCTACGACAGGAGTGGGAAGAATTCCCTTGTCATCAGAAGCAGCAGAGAGATCAGAAATCACTTTAGATTTGGGAATCCAAACTTTTCGTGCTTTGCGAGACTTTTGAACGTTGGAGTGGCGAGAACCACCCCCAGTTCGGAGCATTTCTTCATAGGCAGTCTGGTCGAAGTGCACAACCAGAGTCTTCTTGGTCGAACCGACCGAAACATCATCATATTGAGCAATCACCTCCTCGTCAGAGGAGAAGGTCGTCCCCAGCAGAGTCGCCATTTTTGTTTCACTTAACAAAATGCCTTGGAGGGAATTGGCTTTTGAAAATAAAACAAGAAAAGTACAAGAAGTACAAATTTGATTCTAGGAAAGTATTGCTATGGAAGTCTGATCTGTAAATGATCACTTTGTTCCTTGGACCATATGATGATGATGAAGATCACTGCTTGAAGTAGAACAACTTGGAAGAACTAAGTCACCAGAAAGGTATCGACGCACTTGGGCACTGATGGCGAGGCCGAATGCTTTCCTGCTTTGCTTCACTCTGTTCTGGAAGAAAAGTTGAAGAAGAATGCTCTAGAGAATCAAAATCTCGAAGCTCTGATCTCTGTATTCTCTCCTGTCTCTCTGTGTCTGTCGTATGAGAAAAATGAGTCTATTTATAGACTGGGGCTTATGTGCGTAAAGGAGCATCAAAATCTGTCTTTACGCTAACAACTGCCATCCACGATCAGAGTCATCCTCTGTATGTGCTGACACGTGTCCCATCATTTCAGTGAGAATATGATACATGTACACACGTTCTTCGAAATATATGGCATGAAGACCACGTAGGCACACCACGTTCCATACTGGCCAGAACGAATAGGGCGTAAAAAGATGAGCGTAAACTAGCTCTGTCATAGGTTTCCAGCGTAAAGTGGTTATTGAATAACCTTGAGCGTAAAATGGCTCAAATAGACTTCACGCACACATTGTTTTTTATGAGCGTAAGGACTCATGTAAAACTCCAGTGCGTAAAAGAAACCATTCAGTGAGCGTAAAGTAGCTCGATCTCTATAAACGACAACAATGGTCTTTGTATAAGACAAATTCCATTGAATTCTGTGGTAAATGCCATCATTGATATCTTCATGTCAAAGTCTGCATTAAATGTGAGATTTGACAGCTTTGTCCAGCGTAAAAGAGGCTGCTCAGTCCTTGGCGTAAGAATCACCAGTGTAGACCCCAGCGTAAAACAATCAGTCTGCTTAGGCGTAAAGCGAATAGCCTTGTCTTGGGCGTAAAGAGA
This sequence comes from Iris pallida, assembly GCA_029216955.1. NCBI lineage: Eukaryota > Viridiplantae > Streptophyta > Magnoliopsida > Asparagales > Iridaceae > Iris > Iris pallida. Next base: position 57,164 of record JANAVB010007567.1, read on the forward strand.
TTACCCGTTCTATTAGGCATAAAGCTGACCACTTATGAACGAGATGACTCTTTCTTTGAAGCACTTTTTACGCTCCTACAACACGCAGTACAATTTACAAAGTGCCTGCACATATGCTCGCGTGTCGATGCGCGATACAAGTTTTTGTAGCGCCTGCATGGATGTCTGCTTTCTGACTCGCAGTACAACTTTTGTAGTAACTAGGCCGCATAGGTCCTGTTTGGCTAGGCCACATAGCTGGAGAATGAACTTTGTTTTCTTCTAACTATAGTTCTGCTTTGTCCTTTGCGGTGACCTTGCCCACAGCTCCATCGGGGGAACTCTTGATAGGATATGCCTAATCTGCGTTAGGTGTGAGATTTGACCAGATAGTCGAACGTGTGTCATCTCAGATTACCCCAAGTCAACCTAAAGACAGGTTAAGGGAGATCAGGAACCAATCATTCTTTTACTTACTCAGCATGATGAATTTTCGGGGAAACTGGGGGACACTCATCTGAAGCCTGCGTTCTTATTCGAAGATGCTATAGCTGTCTCGAATCCCCGCATACTGGAGCTATCTGAGAGCTGGGATTTTATTTCCAACGGGATAGCGATTCACCTTCCTCAGATGGAACACCATTTCTCCTTGTCAAGTTTTAACATGGTGCATATCGAGAGGCGAATGACAGATCCCATAACTCAAGATCGGCAGGCAGTCTTCGTAGGCAATTTCCATTATAATAGACGAGCACAGGTCGGCGGTTGCGACCAGGGAGTCAGTCAGTTGTTCTGTCGTCGGACTAGCCCTCGGTAGTTTTATAAATAGCTGAGGCCTAATAACAGGTTCTCTGAAGCCAACACCTTCCTGAACCAGATTGTTCGCAAAGGATCATATCCCATGGGTAGACTGTCGCTGCCGAATTGGATGTATCGTTCCCCTCCATGGGTCAACTTGACACTTTAGATTCTGTCGTAGTATGAGGATACTTTACGTCAGCTCGACCTCTACTATGCCATAAGGGGCACCTGCTACGGTCTTCCTATGAACACAAGGTTGTTCATAGCACTCCTCGAGATGTACAACAGTCAGTATATGGACCTTTTTTTCCATCTGTTGGGGAGATGGGGCTTGCTCTCCATGAAATCCATGACGTCTCCAAGTTGCCCTGGGGAGACGAGGCTTATGAGGAGTATACTCCTACGGATGAGGAGTTTGAGGTTTTAGAGCAGCGGTTCCCCGAGTTTTTTACCATTTATCGGGAAGTGTTATGTTATCATAGCACTTGTCAGCAAATATCGAAGAAAAAGGATGAAAGCTCTGAGGGGACCCTCCCACATACCAAGGCTTAGATCAGTTACCTGTTCGACCTTGGGGCCTCGGGCCAGGTTGTCCCTCGGAGCCCTCAGACTCAAGCATGGATGGATGCTCAGGTGCAAAGCGCCAAGAGGACCAAAGCTTCTGGTGATAGATTTGGAAGCCAATACGACGCATTCAGCTACTTCTATAAAGATACCCAACTCTTGTCTGACAAGGCCATCTTGGCTGGGTTCCTGATGATATGGCTGAGGATCTGTGTTGTCTCGGGGGGGGGTTCTGGTTCTATTGAGAGAATCAGCCGCAACCTGATCCTCTCTGCTGTCAAATTAGTCTTTGGAGGCAAGGCTAGCTCTACTCCCAGCCATGGTGTACAGCATCCATCGGGGCCAGTCATATCTTTATGGCCAGAATCATAGCTCGTGATATTACAAAGGATTTTAACCGAATCGAGTTGTCCTGCCACTATACGATAGGGGTGGCTGCTAATGTACTGCCCCTCTCTGATGTGACCTGGCCCTGAGGGGAATACGACGGTCAACGATGCATTCATCTATCAGTACCATGATATGCCTTGGACCTGTTCAACTATGCTCGACTGTCGCATTATGCTCGCTCGGGAGGACAACTATTCCTTTTTTGTGTCGGTCCCACCTTTTACCGATGAGGAAATGGGGCGTCTTTATCTTGATGGCGGTGTTGCATCCCAGATCCTATCCGAGAAGATGTTCCGTTGGTTACAGAATATCCGTCCTACACATCTGGTGTATCGCAACCATAATATTGTTTTCTTGGAACCTTACTTACCCAGCGATATTCTCGACAATTTGTGTACTGCTAGTTGTTTTTGGACAACCCGAGTCCCTGCTTGGGTTATGAGGGAAGCGTCCTGGATGGCACCGGGCCTGGCATTACTACAGTGTCGTCCACACCCGAACTAGCTTTTCTTTACCTGATACCAGGGGGCTCAGTGTGTATCTCGTACATGGCGGCCCTCCACCATGTCTCCGTGAATGGGCCTCCCCACGACTTTGATGTAAGTACCAGTTTCATAACCGGTACTAAGTTGGCGGAGAAATGCGAAGAGCCCAAAAAGAGGAACATGGCAGGGAAGGCCAAAGCCGTTGAAGTGTCGGACTCCGATTCTACTGATACGAAAAAGGAGGATGAGTACAACGGTCTGTCACTCCTTGCGAGTACTTCGGTGACGCGCTTGCCTTCTCCTGTATCGAGTCCTCTGCGTAAGCGAAGTAAGCGTGGATTCTCTGTTACTGACAGGCCTCGTTCCCAGAAACGGGTTACGTTTAGGAACCGAGGGTCTGACATTGCGAAAGAGGGCAGTGACATCGAAACCCTCCCTAGAGGTAAATTTCATTTTGACCGACCACCATGTTACTTTCAGGACTTTATCTTATTGTTTCCGTCTTTTTCCTTTGTGCAGGCTTTGGAAGACATAAACCCTTCGGAGCCTGATGCTGCTTTCGAGATTCCTTCGATTACGGGCACTCTGGTCGAAGAAGGTGCAAGCCTTACAGAACCAAATATCGAGGCTAGCAGGGTCTCAGTTGGTCGCTACCGACCCAGCTACATCTCCTTTCGGGTCGATCGGGGCTGGAGTGGTAGATGCAGGTGGTTCGGATATTGCTGTTGAGGAGGGTATAGGGGAAATAAAAGGAATTATGACTGTCCAGAGCGAGCCGCGGTCTCCACCGCCCTCTCCTGGTAAGCTATGTCATATTCTTACTGACAAGGAGGTTCATTCGCTCTTTCTTCATATCCTTCGAGTCAAGCTGATTGTCGGTTGTTCTAGATCTATAGGCAGTGCTCCTTCATTGCTATTGGTAGACATAGCCGCGGAGGAGGAGATAGTGGAAGACGTCGGGGCGGATCTCTTACCAAAAAGAAGAAGCGAACCTCCTCTCCTTCAAATCGAAAAAGACCCCGTTGAGCCGAGTTCAGAGCCGGTTATACAAGAAGTGCCATTGGTAGAGGCGGTGGTTCCTGTACCAGCATCAGTGGATGCAGAGTCAGTTGAAGCTGCCTCTTCCCGGAGATTGGACTCTCTACTCTGCCTAGTCTTCAGCTCCTTCGGGATGCGGAAGGGGAGATTACTGCTGTGCAAGAGTCTCGTCGCTCGGAGTTTGTTTCCCTTCTGACAGGGTTGTCCAGCTCCAGTTATGCCCTCTTCTCACACTGCCTTCAGCTCCTTTGGCTGATATCCCTTCGACGCCGTCCTCTTTGGAGAACTTAGACGAATCGTCAAGGGATATAGTCGAGAGCTTCTACCGTCATCTAAAACGAGGGGTTGAAGCTACTTCAAGGAGAGGGAATTCATTTGCCGTGGCCCGTCACTGCGCCCAAGGCTAGATTGACTTACTGAAGATGCTTCCGGGTGGAGAGGGGACGACCGTTCTTCTGGAGCATAAGTTGGCAGAGGCTGATCAGCGCCTAATCCAGTTGCAAAAACTACGGCAAGTCGATGTGTCTGCTGTAGTTGAGCAGGAGCGTGCTTTCCTTATAAAAGCTGTGGAAAAGGTGAAGGCTGTACAGGAGACGACCAAGCCCACCTTGGAGAAGGACCTTCATAAGCTGTTGCTTAAGTATGACAAGCTAAGCCGAGAGGGAGAGATCTGCTTGACTCGTGAGAAGAACACCGTTCGTGCTATGACCGAAACTTGCGAGCAGCTCCTTCAGCTCCAGGCCAGGCTGACATCTCTGGAGACTGAGCTCCAAGCCACTCGTCAAGAGAGAGAAAATCTGCAAGGAGACTGATGAGGTTACACGAGCCTCTGCCGCTCTAGAGGGTGCACTGAAGAAATTAGAGAAAAATTGGCAGGCTCATGCACATCTTGATGATGCTGAAAAGCTAACCCAGGAAGCTGAACGCCGATCCAGACTGAGAATTGAGCGCCCAACTGCACAGTTGGAAGACATTCTTGCTAAACTATGCGTTGTTGATGAGTAGTAGCCTTTTCTTTCGCCCTTTCTCTATTTTTTTTGAGATGTAACGAATGTAACTGATTTTGAATAAATAGAATACATTCACTTTATGGTCTTAACACCATGTCTTTTATCCTGGGTTGGGTACAGGTGTTAAGTCGGAAGACTATCGATATCGGAGGTAATATGGACGTGACACACGATAATCAGGCATAATCTTCGGTGGACCTATTACTCTTCTGTGCACTGGTGGTACGAGTAATAGATTTTGAGACAAAACCCAACAGAGGTAATATAGACGTGATATGTTTTATGGTCTTAACACCACGTCTTTTATCTCGGGTTGGGTACAGGTGTTAAGTCGGGAGACTATCGGTATCAGAGGTAATATGGACGTGACATACGATAATCAAGCATAATCTTTGGTGGCCCTATTACTCTTCTGTGCACTGGTGGTGACGAGTAATAGATTTTGAGACAAAACCTAACAGAGGTAATATGGACGTGATAGGTTTTGTGGTCTTAACACCGTGTCTTTTATTCCGGGTTGGATACAGGTGTTAAGTCGGAAGATTATCGGTATCAGAGGTAATATGGACGTGACATACGATAATCAGGACCAGGAAGTTTGCTCAGAGATAATGATAAGCTGGGCAGACTCCTGTGAGATAAAGCATTAGAGTGGGAATTCAGAGGTATCAGCATACATGACTCGCCAGTCAGGGAGATGCGATGCAAATCTACTCGGACAAAAATAGAGTGTGAGTTCAGAGGTACTTGGTGTACATAACTCGATGATCTGGAAGATTTGGTGGTTTGAGAAAGTACCAGCATGTCCTTAGACATAGTATTTCTTCAGGAATTTATCGTTTATGGGCATCATGAGCAAGTCTCCATTCTGCTTTGCGAGTCGGTATGCGCCGTTGGAAAATACGATCTCGATGATGAATGGACCCTCCCATTTGGGCTAGAATTTGCCAGCGGTTTTGTGAGTCATGATCACCGATCTGCGAATGGCGAAAACGAGATCACTTATTTGAAATGTCCTCTGCTTGACTTTCTTATTGAAGGCCCGAGAGATGCGTGCTTGATAGAGCTCGATGCTTTGTTGAGCTTGCAAGCGCTTCTCCTATTGTACATCCAGTTGTTGGACCCATGGCTCCAATTCAAGAGGTTCGAGTAGATCCTCGTCTTCTCTTCAATGTCAGCGGATGCCATATTGACAGATAATATCTGCCTGAATATATCTCTAATGCGGTTATCGGAGTCGTATGTAGGTGATTCGGATGAGTGAGAATACCACTCGCATTCCTCATCAGAGCTCTCGGGCAGTTGTTGCTTGTGTAACATAACCGAGGCCGCATTTGGATTTGCCGTAATAATCCCGAGGTTTCCCCGATAGGGTTGATAGCTGCAGAGACGATCACCTACCGTTGCCGTAATTCAGACCTGGGGTAGCCTCCATGTCGTACCCCTACTTTTGCATGAAGTACTTGGCTTGAGGACTATACAGGTAGAGTGGTAATCTTCCAGTATCGGGTTCGAGATCATACTCCTGTGGCATGAAAGGTTGAGGAACTTATTTTCGGCCGAAGATGATCGTGTGATCCCCTTCTCCTCTACCTGGGCCTAGGAAGTAGGCACCTCTAATGGGAGTAAGCCGGTTCGCGGTATGGACATTTGTCTCCTGTGTGTGCAGGTTAATGTCCCGATCGTGCCCCACAATATATATTAAGTTTATTACACTCAGGATAGTTCAATGACAGCCTCTTATTGATGAAATAAGGAATTTTGTCCACAGGGATTACATCATCAGGAGAGGGACTATCCACCTTTGCAACCAGATACTTTACGAGTTCTGCATCCTCTTCAGCTACCCCCTAGCGTGACCGGGGGTTGAGACGCTGTCTTCGGCAGCTTGACCACCAAGGATTCTGCTTGTGGCATTGGCTTGCTTGAGGGTCTCGGATCTACACTTTATTGCTGGCTCATCTTAGGAAGACGGATAACCATCGGCTCGGCAGAGGACTTCGTGTCTTTCGATTGCTTTTGACTGGATCTTGGCAATCGGATCACCATCGGCTCCCCAGAGGGCCTCGTATCTTCTGGTCGCCTTGGATTGGATTTCATTAATCGGATCACCATCGGCCCTATAACGGGTTTTGGCTCCTGGCTGGACCTTGGGATCAGATAACCATCGGTTCCGACTGCGCAGCTGGGACAAGAGAACCGGGCACCTCTTTCTGCAAAGTTGTGACAAGGGGTGCGGCTTTGCCCGGTTTACGGGCCTGGAGATGTATTCTCAAGGGTTCCTCTGGCCCTGTGATGACCTCCGGTTCGTTAGTTACATGCTTCTTAGATTCTTGTATAGATAGGCCTCCGAAGAGTAATAAGACTCAGCCCCTTTGAAGGGACCAATGTCGACGAATTCAGTCTTCATGAAGCCGTGCTTACTGACATACTTGAAGCACTGGTGTAGTATGGATGGCACAATCATGTAGTTATGTATCCACGGACGCCCCAGAAGGATATTGTAGGGCGTATCTGCATCTATGACGTAGCAGGTAACCTCTGTCCTCAGGTCGCCGATCTGACATTTCAATCGGATCTTTTCTAGGGGATAGCTCCTTCCCAAGTTGAAACTGCTAATGGCAGTATTGGTCGCCTCTAGATGGTGCATAGGGATACCGAAGACTTGAAGCAAGCTTTTCGGAATGATGCTTATGGATGAGCCAGGATCGATGTACATCCGATCCACCTTAGATGTCGCCTATGTATCCAATGTAGTACATGGGGCGATCATGCAAGTTGGTCTTGATCAACATGTCCTGTGGGGTGAATATAATGTTGGGCATTGCATCCACACAGTTACTACCATAGAGATCTGCCGACGAGTCTTCCCCTGTAGGTTTGACCTGGGCTAAGTAAGCGTCAGCATTCTGGAGAGCTTCGCTCAATGCGACATAAAGATCCTTAGGAGCTCGTATAACGACAATTTTGTCGGCGTATTAGCCAATTGTGCTAATATATCAAAGTTGTAAGGTCTCTCCATCCCTTGAGGTGCATCTTTACGGAGCGGCCTGTCGAAGCGGGTTCTTTCGGCTTGGCCCTGTCTGCCGATGGAGGCTGAGATGGCCCCGAATCATCAATGGCGGGCAATGTTTGCCGGCTGAGGGTCCTCAACTGAACTACCTAAAGTGGGCTGGACTTGTGCCCCAGACTGGGTAACAACAGCCGCCGCTCAGCTTCGGCTGAAATTGTATGGCAGGATCTGGACTTCCTGCCCTTCTTCTTGTTCGCTGGAGATGACACCGCCTGGGTAACTTCGGGCACTAAGTCTGGGTGCACCCACATGATCTCTTCTCGTGACGTGGTGAGAGGTACCAAGCTAGTTGTCTGGTCCCAGACGGGGGAAGATTAGTAACCTCCATCGTTGCCCGGGGAAGATTAGTAACCTCCATCTTGAGTACTTGTTGGAAGGAAAGTCGCCGAACTGAATTGATACCATATTCGCCGCCACGATAACTTCTTCAAAGTCTAGCGAGAGAGCTTTGAAGTCGATAAGACTCTGAAGATAGGCTTGACATGACTATCTTCGAATGATAGGCTTGACATGACTATCTTCGAATGCGTAATTCCCCTTGGTGGAGGGAGTTGGATCCTGTACCCTTAGCAAGAGCATATCGAAGATAGGCTTGACATGACTATCTTCGAATGAGTAATTCGCTTGGGGCCACTGAGCTTCTGCCTGCTTTTGTTCAGGCTTCTTGGTCGTACCGACGACCATAGCCTGTTTGCCTTTATTAGTTCCGGTTATTGGAGGTGCCGTCAGTGTTTTTGTTATTAGAGGTGGTACCAGGAATGTTTGCTTTTGACCTCTCCATCCCGGATGTGTAATCACAGCTGGCGAGCCTTCTTTAACTTCTCCTCCGCATTGGTGGCGCTTATGATAAAGGTCGTCCAATCTCTGAACTGATCCTCACCCATCCAAAGGCTGATTGCGGGGAGCAACTTCTTCTGGCATATTCTAATCAAGGAGCTTTCGGGATTGCCTTGGGGAAATCTCATTGCAGTTTGGCAGAACCACTCGATATAGTTCCTTGTCAGCTCCCTCTCCCTTGAACGACGTCTATGAGGGATGATATTGTCACATCATGTCCCACTTCGTAGAATCTTTCTAGGAACATGTGCTTGAGGCCGTCAAAAGACTGGATGTAGTTGTTCGAAAGGTTGCGGTACCAGTCGAACGCGATTCCCTCCAATGCTTCGACAAATAATCGTGTGAAGATGGCGTCGCTATGCGACAAATGGTCGGTTGTGACCTCGAAATAAGTCATGTACCGACTAGCAGAGGTCTTTCCGTCATATGAATCAATATGAAACGGTTTATACCATGGCGGAAAAGGAACATCTCTCCATGCAACGGGATATGGCTGCCGTATTATGAGGTCCGGGGAGGAATCTCGGGCATTGAACATTGCTCAATGCTCCTGGACTTCCCTTCTTTCCTTCTTGGCTTCATCTGCAGCTGAAGGAGCGGATGCTCCTAGAGGATTGTTACCCAAAGGAGGAGTGGTCGTGTTGGAGTCCGCGTTGACTGCGGGTCCCAAGCTTGTTTGTCTAGGCGACCTTGCCGGTTAGGTCAGCAAAGCGGCTTTGATTTCGTCTACTGACTTGACCAAGGCCAGGAGCATGGCTTCAAGTACTTCTAGACGTTGTCGGTCAGTAGGCGCTTCATCATCATCGTCGGCCATAAAGACTGTCCGTACGTGGGTAGACGTGGAAGGAATCGTAGCAGAGGTGCTCTCTGTGTCGTACCGAGAAATCGTCGTGGAACGTCGGAATGTCTTCCTCCTCGGACTCGGAAGGGGTACTACCCCCTGTGCAGGAAGCCGCATCGTCTTGGCGAAGGCGGTCATCCTCAGGGACGTCCACGTCTGTTGTGTAATTCCAGTGGATCGCTACCCCCTGTGTACGCTTCTTGGAATACTGGGTTGTCCATACTTTGATGGGACTGCTACCCCCGACCTCATCTACCCCAGGGAGGTCAAGGATGTACCCCCAGGTGTTAGGAGCTTCTTTCTGGATCGAGTGCCTAGGTAGACACCTCATGTGGTTGTCGGTGGCAATCCTCCTAGACGAGAGTTTCCTTGCAATGCTGGTAGAGATTGCCGGGCTGGAAGAGGCTGTCTTCTTTCCTCCCTTACCGGGAAGAACCTTCCGGGTTGAATTACAGGAGGCGAAAGGAATTCCTTGTCTCCCGGTATTTGTACCTGTTTCTCAAGTTGTTGTTGGAAAGGTGCTGGCTGTTGTAGTCGTTGAAAATGGACTGCCGATCTTCAGGTGCTGCCGACTTGTCGCAGTAGCAGTTGATGATGACTTGGTGCAACGATGTCCCGGGAGGGGCTCATCACATGCCAAGGTTGCTTCTTTCTCCTTGCATTTGAGAGTAATCACCTCTCGCAAGTCGATTGCAGGCCGATCTACCTTTGTATCCAATTTGTGGACTCGGTATCCCGAGCACACGGGTGCGTAGGTATCATGTTTGCTTCCTGATCTGAGGCTAGTAAAAGCACTTGCTCTCGATCATTGGAGGGAGACTTTTGAGACCCACCACGTCCGTTAGCCCTGGGGGACTGGACGCGGGTGGTTCTGTACAACTTTCCATCAGGGGCCTGTATAAGAGTTAATGGTGCCCGCTGACGGTCAGCAACTTGGACAGTTGACTGGGCTTGTTGGGCCCGTACTGCCCTAGACTTCTTCAATTTAGCACCTGAGGGCGCATAATAAGAAGAGTCCAGATTGATACATCCCATATTCTCAATATGCCGTATGGAGTCGGGCCCGTATAAGAGACGGTCGACACAGAGCTTCTGAAAGAGCCGCATAAGACACTCTGTCTATGGCCAGCTGTCGCATGGGGCATCTGTCTGCGGCCAGAGTTGGTTGCCGTATGGGCGATCTGCCTGCGGCCAGAGTTGGCTGCCGTATGGGCGATCTACCTACGGCCAGAGTTGGCTACTGTATGGGCGATCTATCTGCAGCTAGAGTTGGCTGCCACATAGGCTATCTGCCTGCAGCCAGAGTCAGCTGCCGCATGAGTCAGCTGCTCATCTCTCTTATTCGTCCTCTTCCTTATTTGCATGGATTTCCCTTGTGCCCCCAAAAACTGAGCATCGTAGTTCTTTCCTTTGCTGGATTTGGGGACAGTGAGGTTATCTGCGGTCGAAAGCGAGGCCGCAGGAGAGTCTTGATCACCGTCTTGGGCCGTAGAAGGACCTTCTTCGAGAACCTAGTCGGGGGCAACAGTTTTGCGTTTCGACATCCTGCGGGCTCTCTTTGGGTTGGCTCGCTTCTGCGATGGGCTGGCGCTCCCTTCAGAAAGCATTTCTTCGAATGCTCGTTGGTCAAATCGAGCCACGAGCATTTGCTGCGTGGAGCAGAGCTTGGACGCGTCAGATTGTATCACCAACTTCTTATCAGAAGAGAAAGATGTCCCCAGCAGATTCGCCATCGTGTTTGCCATTAAATATCATGAACAAAAAATTACAGAGGAATTAAACTTGATTGCAAACTCGCTTGTACAAGAGAAAGCCTAGAAAGAAATCCTAGGAAATAATCTAAGTACAATTATTTAGTTTTGATTTTGGAGGCTGGCGATAGAGGCTCGGGAAAGTGTAGCAACTCTGCCTTACTCCTTGGACTATCTAACACGATCCTTGCTCTTGAAGAAATTGCCCTTCATAGGTTGCCAGCCTTTTGCATGGGTGTGGTACCCTGCTATTTATAGTGATATATGTTTTACACCGCATAGATGGCCACGTGGCCACGTGGCTACAACACATAAAGACCCGCTCTTTGGCCCCCAGCTGGTGACTTGTTGAGATATTGCTGTAGCAAATCTGGGTGGTTAAGACTTGGTTGGCCTGCCACGTGTCCCATCACAAGATAGGATCAGTCTGCTTTAGTCTTTTGGAGCCGCATAGGCCTTTCAGTGTTTGGCCATGCTGGGCCGCATAAGACTCATGCGGCAGTCTCACTTAGTCCGCATGTAGCTTGGGGACTTTTGAACCGCATAGGTTATATTCTGGGCCGCATAAAGCTCATGCGGCTGAGATTGCAGTTACTCTTGGCCGCATGAAGCACATAGATTGAGTCGCATAAGGTTTATGCGGCTCGGGTCGCAGTCCTTTTGGCCGCATGGCCATGTCCAGTCTGGTGACATGACATTTTGTCTGATCACGTCTTATCTTTTTTTTTGTCAGAGTGTCAGAGTTGTCAGAGCTGTTAGAGCTGTCAGTTTTGCCAATTTTGGCAGAGTTTGTCAGCTTTATCAGAAGGGTTGATCAGCTTGGCCGCATAAGTAACTATTCTTTCTGCGGCTCAAATCAGTCTGGTGAAGATGGGCCGCAGGGGCGTGCTGAGTCTGTCATGCGGCTCTTCTTTATGCGTATCAATTTGTTCCAAAGTACTCATGTGGTCAGTTGTGATCCGCATGAACCCCATATTTTCCATGCTTCTACACTCCTCCTTGACAGTGACTTCAATTTTAGGAGTTATTTCCAACTTAATTGTTACTGGTTCCTCTTTGATAAAATGAGATATCACTTCCTCTTTAATAGCGACCTCAGCTTTTGGCGTCATCATAGATGCTGTAGAAAGGCGAAAGGAAACAAAAGTTAGAGTCATGGAAGATTATTCTCTCAAAGAGTGCTATTTTCTAAATGGCTAACACAGTCAAATATTTGTGCAGACAATCATGTTTTCACTTTGTGCTTAACATTAAGCAGTTAATGATTGCACACATTTCTGACTAAATAATTTGTGCAGCATGACATCATGGCACATGGCGCATGATATACTGAGAATGAGTGATTTGGGCTACCACTCTGAAAGAGGCAACGCATTTTGAGAATAGCGCAAGCGCAGACTAGCACTTTGAAAGAGGAAGTTGACATTGGCCTTGATTGTACTACACACGGATGGCGCGAGATCCGCTCTTCGTATTTCCCGACCGATCATTTACCTTCAAGAATGGAGTGGGTCTCCTCGATTTTCACCGACGGCGATGCATGTGGTGGCACCCTCTGTGGCATCACTCGTGACGGAGTTCCAGTAACGCCTTTGCCCTTCGCAGCGGTGGAGAGCCATAGCCGACCGTGAGAAGATGAAAAAGTTTGGAGAAGAAAATTTCTAATCCTCTCTCTCTCTCCTATCGGCTATTTATAGCCTAAAGCTATTTGTAACAGTCACGCGATCCACGCCAAAAACTCGTGGACTATTACGATTCTGCCATGCGCTAAGCACATAGAGGTGCTTCTTATCCAAAATATTCCAAATTTTGAAGGTTTTTAAATTTGAAAACTTTGAAGGAGGTCTTGTAGAAGCTCAAAAAGTATGAACATCAGCATGCGCTACTCATAATTGGTGCCAGCACTCAAGTAGTCAAAATAGCGTCAGACAACATGGCGCGTGACTTCAAATAGCGCTGGCTGACACGTGGCAAGCTTCCTCGAGAAGCTGAAACAGTTGTCATCATGATTGACAGCATGTCAGTCAAGAAAAATCTTTTCGAATCCCGAGAACGCGGCGCTCGAGGAGATTATGTCAGATATCTCAGATTTGTCATAATAATCAAACAGCTGTCTCGTGCCATTTGCAGTTGGCGCCAGATAATCATTCAGAAAGGCAATAAAACTGTAATTAGCGCCTGGCGCCACCCAACAGTTGGCGCTATTCAATCAAATCATCCAGAAGCAGTTAGATGATGTGGCACGCATGTCACTAATTTCGAAGAACGTGTACGTGACACAGCCCATGACCAAGCACATCTCTATTGCAGAATGCCACGCGTCCAAGTAGTTAAAACAACCGTTCGTGCGACTGGGTGAATGGCGCGCCAATTGCAGTGTGCACCAATCAGGATAACTACTTAACAGTTATCTTTAAACTCTATAAATAGAGTTTCAAATCACTTCACAAGCATCACTAATGATCATAATCTCCTGAGCACTTGCTGCACCACTCTCCAAAGTCTTTCTTCTTCGATATCGTATCGTCCAAGGGATAAAGTTATCGTCTCCTGATCAGATTCTTACAGTTGTACTTCCCCAGAAATCAATTTGTACTCTTGTACACACTCTTTTCAGTTTGTAATCAAACAAATTTTTGTTTTTGCAAACAACTACTTTACAAGATTTTATAAATCTTTTAAGACAAGAAGAAGTTAACAGAAATTTAGAAGAAGTATATTTTTAACAACATGTATATTTAGAAACCTCAAAGTAAGGAAAAAAGAGAATAAAAAATATTGGTTTTATAACTTTTGAAAAAGAAGCCCCCCTCTTATTTTGGTATCAAAGCGTATAGAACAGATTCAACGTTCCTTCATAGGATAGAACATTTAGAAGTAGAACTTAAGGCTACTAAGAAAATAGTTATTAACATAGAACAATTGCTGAAAGATATAGATACAAAATTAGATTATATTAAAGTTCAAGATAAGATAGAAAAACTATTAAAACTAGAAAATTAACCTAGTCAGAAAGAGGTTCTAGATTTAAAATGTACCTTAGATAAAACATAAAAATTCTAACATAGTGGAAGAACATAGTACATAACTAAGAAGATAAATAATTTAACATTAAAACCAACAGGAAAAGAATCAATAACAAGAAAAGTTACTTTATTTAGATTCCCTACCCAAAAACCACAATGAGTATAGATAGATCATTAGTAAATATTGGATCTACCAGTAGAAGTAGACCGATATTAGATATTATTTTAAGAAAGAATAGAGATACTCAGGACCTCAAGTTAGAAGAATTAATAAATCCAGAACATGATTATGATAGATTCCAAAGAGAAGGATTAAATATTTTAAATCCTAGAACCCTATATCAAACAAAAAGATTTGAACCTAAATCAGAACTTTAACATATAAGAAGATGATATAAGTTGTTTATGCACTCAAAGTATTAATTTACCTTTACTAAGTAAAGAAGGAAGTAATGAATTAAAAAATTCTAGTTATAAGCTTATGCATCTAGGATTAATAGTTATAGACATAAAGGGGTTAACGAGAAAAAAAATTTAGGATGTAAAACTCTGGTAACTATATATGACAAAAGATGGAATGACATAGCAAAATGGATGTTAGCTAGTATAGAAGTAGATATAAATAGTAATTCAGAAATATTTTAGTGTTGTCTAGACTTCTTATTAACTATAAAAGATTTATAAATAATATATGTAGGAATACAAACTAAAGGAAATGAAGAAGTACGTAGTGGAGAAAATCTCATGATACACATTGCCTTTATAGGAAGATGCACTACAAATTCTAAAATAAAATATAGGGTGCATAATGATAAAATAGTTCAAGTAAGAGTAGCAAATGTATTAAAATGATTAAGCCATTAAACTACGATCCAGAAAGATTAGCAGGATTAGAATGGAGTTTAGATAAGTATATTGAACCTATTAAGACTTTAACACCAAAAGAATCGTTAGTTTACAAAGATCACCAGGGTCATGTAAATCTAAGATTTATAGATTATGTTAGTCAGACTAATCAAGAAATAGAAAGTAATGAAACAGAATTAGAATCTAACTATGTAGAAATACAATAGTAGAATAATGCTATTGGAAGAAGATAAAATATTATATCCCAAAGAGTTAAATTGAGAAACTTAACTAATCAAGAACTACTTGAATTACAAGAATTACATAATAGAAATAAATCAATAACAGAAGAACAATTCTTATACTATGATGAATTTAAAATATTAGAATAGAACAAATTATACCAGAAACAAATATTATAGAAACAAAAACAAATGTCTATGAAACATCCTATCAAAAGGAACTAGCAGAGAAACAAACCATCACAACAACTTCTGCCTCTCCCTTTCACAAGACTGAACCTTTACCTCATACCACATAAAGAGGAAATGTACCACGAATACCCTACACAGAGTACAAAGATAAATCTAGATATGGTTATAAATTTATAAACAAAAGAAAAAGACAACCATTAGAACAACCCGTAAAGCTTCAAGCTAAGGGAGAACCACAGATCCTTAATTTATCAGCTCACGACCCTCAGAGTTGGTCTAATGTAAAAGATGTATGAAAATATACTTTAGTATAAGAATATTATAGATCAACATATAATATGGAACCAGAAGAAATGTTTAGATACTTTGAAACCTTTCTAGGAGAAAGTATAAGAGATATGTGGAAATCCATTAAAAGTACCCAGGTAACAGAATATAATAGCTTAATAGCATTAGGAGCAAATTCTTATAATTTTGTAGAAAAAATTCATAGTCTAGCCACAAGAGAAGATCCTAATTCAGGTCATATTGGAGTACAAAAGGATGCAATAAGATAACTAGAACTGTTGGAGTGGGTGGGGTTCCCAACCTATGTGGAAAATACCTCGGAGTCGGATTGGGTATTCCTATATATAATAGAAATATTCCAATAGATTTGGATTAGGTACTTCTATATATAGTAGGAATATCCTAATGGAGTTGGATTGGGTATTCCTATTATAATAGGAATATATCAATGGTTTAGATTGAGTATTCCTACATATAGTAGAATACCTCAATTAGTTGTGGGTTTGAGGTTATATATACTAGGTATTTCCTTACCATAAAATATATCTCAAAAAGTGAGCAATAGTGCTTTATAACTTTTGAGAGAGAGAAAGGATTGAAGACTCTTGTAAAGAAGAGATTGCTTCAAATAATTTTTTGACATCTCTTATCTTCGGAGTCTACAATCAAATTTTATTCTTTCAAATGAGTTGTGGTTATCAATTTGGATCGGGAGGAGCTTGTAGAGGGTGTATTCTCTTTATTCCATTAGTGGAGGTTCTTCAGGGTTGGACTCCGATCGTCCCGTAGTTTTCCCGCAAGGGTTTTCCACGTCGAAAATCTGTGTCTGCGATTGTGTTTGGCATTTTGGTTTGTGTGCTTTTGCTCGGTTCTCTCGCAGGACTTTTTAGTTTGGGAAAACAGTTTTCGTGCTTCGTTACCAACATAGTGGTATCAGAGCTTTCGGTTCGAAGAAGTGTCAGGAGTTGACAGTCAAACCAGGAAGTAGAGATAGAGCAAAGCCGGTGCACATGGTAAACTGGAACGGTACCAACTATCACTATTGGAGGAGCAAGATAAAGGATTTGTTATTTGTCAAGAAGTTGCATCTGCCAGTATTTGCTTCTGCGAGGCCCAGTGGTAAATCTGAAGAGGACTGGAATTTCGAGCATATATAGGTGTGTGGATACATAAGGAAGTTCATTAACAAGAATATGTATAATCACGTTGCTAGTGTTGATTATACGAGGACACTATGAGATAAGCTGGAATCTTTATATGCAAAGAAGACCGGGGTAAAGAAATTATTCCTAAACCGGATGATGATGGGTTTGGGGTACAATGATGGTATGTCCATTACGGATCACTTGAGTGAGTTCGAGGGCGTGGTTGACCAGCTATCCTCGATGGGAGTCAAGTTCGACGATGAGGTTGAGGGACTTTGGTTTCTATATACGTCGCTAGACTTATGGGAGACCATATTAGTATCTATGATCGCTTCTGCTCCGGAAGGCATGGTCAGTCTGGAGTTTTCCAAGAGTGGGGTATTGAATGAAGAGATGTGGAGACATTCTCAGGGCACTTCATCCACATCCCACTCAGAGGCACTAGTTTTAGAGAGCCGCAAAAGGGGCAAAAGCAGCGATCTAGGTGGTGGCAGAGACAAGAGCAGAGGCAAGTCCAAGGGTCGATATGAGGACTCGGAGTGTTAGTACCATTGTGGCAAGAAGGGCCACATCAAGCGAAACTATTTTGCTTGAAAGAGAGAGAAGAAGGGCGACAAGGAAAAGCAAAGTGAGAACACTACAACGGAGGCCTCGATACATGGAGGCTGTGAGCCCCCTAAAATTTAGGGTTTATTTTAAATTTTTCTAAATAAATTAATTTTAATAAATATTTTATTATAATTTTTTTCATTAAATGTTCTTTTCTGTGACTTTAATTTTTGGAGCGTCAGAGATGTCAATCTCTGGAAACTTCTTTCATGAGTTTGTAGTAGACAAGATTATCTTCATTTTGATATATCATGTCCCACTCAAACTTGTTCTCTTGTATTATTTTTGCATCGCACAACTTTCGGGTCAATTTAGGCCATTTGACCCTCTACCATGAAACCTGACCTAACTTCCAATTTAAATTCGGGGCTCAACATCGATCCAACCTAATCGACCCAATATGGTTTTGATCTATTTGTGTCTACTATTCACATACCACTTGCATGCCACCCAATTGATCTCCCGCATGCTCCTATTCCATCAATGATTATAAATGACTAAATTAAGCCATTTATTGTACCAAGCCTGATTTTGACCCGACCCAACTCAATTGAACCAAACCCAAGCTTCATGGCATCCCCTCATGAATACCAACACACTCCTCCCTACAAAACACCAAACACCTTGTGTACCCACTCAAAAATACCTAATAGACAACTTCCTTGATCAAATTCCTAAAATATAACCTAATCTCCACACTCAATCCTAGCCATTGATTCAAACTCCAACTCATCCCAACCACTCATCCCTACGTGACAACCCCCTACACCCACTCCTAGGCAGTCGACCCTAATTCTCTCTCTACTTTTGAAGAGAATCCTAGTACATACTCTCTCTCCTCCCTACTACACTCACAGCCAACCACTCATTCATTTACAAACTCACTTCATTTCTCTTCTCCTTCATACAACAACAACTTCTTCCTTCACCTCCTTTAGCCGACAGCACCCCCCCTAACCCTAAAAGCTCTTCATCACCATTTCCATCATCATCATCCTCTTCTCCACCTTATGCTGCAGTTGCTGCTGCCATGGCGTAGTAGCTGTTGCTACTACTACTTGTGCTGCCCTATCGTGGCTGTTGCGGCTCATTTTGCCACTGTTATGGTCGCAGCTACAACCTGGAACGACCATGTCGCCCCCTATCGACCAGGGAGGACCCCATGGAGGCACCTCGCCGTTGGCCTCCGTCCAAGGATCTGTCGACGAACGAAAACAACAGCAGCATCAACTCGAACTCCTGGCAACAACGGCTGGCGGCGGCCAGCCGCGACCAACTACCGAGACACAAGCTTGGCGACCAGCCCCCACCCCCTGCATGAGCGTGCACCCGACGAACCCCTCCGGCTAGCCACATAGTTGGGCGCTACCCTGGCGAGTCCGCTGCAGCCCGTGCTGCCTTCCTCGCATGCGTACGCTGAGCAGCAACTGCTATGCAACATCTGCGCCTTCTCTAGGACGGCCGCTGTCACAGCCCTCTTTCTCCGGCGTGACGTCCAATGAGCCCCAGTACATCCTCGCTGTCTACTGTGATCACATTAGGTGATTTCAATGTTTTACTCGAAATTCCGTCGACGCGCGCGAGGGACGCCAAGTCAGATGTGTGCTTCATGACAGCAACTTTGCGTATATTTTTTGAAAAATCCGACCGTTGGATTGTCGAACTGTTTTCTCCGTTGCAATCTTGGTATATATCTCTACCATTACCTAAAGTTCTAGCCGTTGATTTTGTCATTTGATATGTCGAAATCGGCCGCCAAGTTGCTCAAATAATTGTGTTTATTTTGGACAGTTTTGTGGAGCCAACTTCGTGGACTCGTATCTCGTCGTCGCAGCTCTGTTTGACGTACCACCAGTTCTTGTGCACAGGTGGAATAACCATCTTCTTGTCCTTTAATTTTTATTTTATTGTGAGCTTGTTTGATTGGTTGAATTTGACGCCAATGTTGCCATCCGAATTCGTAATTTTCAACTTGTAAAATTCTAATTTTGAATCCGTGACTCTGGATTTCAATTCTGACACCACCAGTAAACTCGTGGCATCGTTCTGGCATGAATTCATATAAAGTTTGCTAGATTTGGAGGACGTGGGCCCTAGGACGCATTTTGGTGCAAGACGGGCCCCACAGTCCGAATCAATGGGTCATTTTGAGATGGACTCATTGGAATCCACTTCCGAACATACCAATGGGTTCGTATCATCATTATGGACTTTGACATATAATCTGTTAGATTAGTAGACTTTGACTCTGGCACGCATTTTCGTGCAAACTAAATTCTAATGTCCGGGTCAACAGACCATTTGAGATCGGCTCATCGGAATCCAATTCCGGATATACCGTTGGGTTCGTATCGTCATTCTAGATTCGTAAACTATAATTTGTTAGGGTTAGTGGACTTTTATCCTGATATATTTTTTGGTGCAAAGTGGGTCCCACGACGGACATCATTTGACTCGAAATTACCGTTTTGCCCCTGTACCCAAATTGGACTTATGGGTAGGCTATGCTAGCTAATTTGACCATTTTTGACACGTTGGTGATGTTTGTTTCATCATCCGATGACGTCTGTAGATATTTTTTATGTATCACTATTAGTTAT
>JANAVB010007568.1:0-12500 GCA_029216955.1 Iris pallida
GGTCTCATAGTGCCCAGTTATGTGTTCTAGTTTCCTAGGTATGGGTTCATAGTTTTCCGGTTATGGGTATATTGCTAGAGTATATATCCGGTAACGGTCGCTGATCGCGCGTCAGAATTCGGTCGGAAGGTATGCTAGTATATACATAAATCTCTAGTGGATGCTATGCTTTATTCCTTCACCTACTCATACGTACCAATGTAGTCTTCGACATGTATACACTTAGATGGTTAGTCTTCCTTGTTAGTTATATATGTTTACGTATATTACTTTTAATGTTGTATTGTGGCTAGTTGTTGTATTTTGTTACGTCCCTCTGAGGACCTCGTGATCTCTCCAGGTGTTAGCTGGACTTCCAGCATAAGTTATTATAATGTGTTCTGTAGTATTCAGGTACTGTTAGTAGTATTTCTTATTATCACTTTCGCGTTCTTCGTACTATTTATTTCTGTCTTTGCTGTCACAGCCTAGTTTTACTAGACCTCTATTATTAGGGGTCCATTCCAAACATATATGCTAATGGGCTGCAGACTATGACATATATCGTTTGTTCTTGATTTTGTTCATTATTGTGGATTAAGACACAGCTGAGACATAGATTAGTTAGTCCACTTTACAGCGTACTATGATTAGAATAAGTCCATTAAATTGGGATACTTATTCTAGTCGTACAGTTGGCATGCTCATGCCTTGGGTTCCCAAGTATTTTTGGAACTGGAATATGATATATTTTTGTGGTGGTCCATGCAAGTCCCGTTAGCCGTCTCGGTTACGTTACTGTACCGAGTGGGCCTGCGATACGATAATAGGAACTCAATCCACAACTGCCTTGAAAACTCTTTTGAATTTATCCATCATCTTTGGAACTCGAATTTGAAGTCAATCAACTTCCTTGATCTCCTTGTTTTGGATTTCGTCGTTCCTTCTTTTGGAAAGATGAACGCTCGTGCTTCATGAACCATTTATTCCATCATTGGATAGAACATAGTTGATAGAGTATTATAAATGGGGATGATTATTAAGAAGGGATTGGGTAGATACCTCTATTAGGTAGGACGAGCAGATTGGATGGGTAATATAGGATTCTCATTGACAACTTAACTCTAGCGATAGACTTTAGGATCAGTGGATTACAACCCTTCTACCCTTATCTATGTTAGATAGAGATATTTTGGAGGAACCGGAAGGAGCATATAGTAGGACTTGTAGAAAATTAGCTAGTCACATTTGTAAGGATCAAAGGTTGTCCTAGGTAGATAAGCATATACTCTAGCATGAGTTAGAGTTTGTCATCTTCTATCTAACGGATCATCCGAAGCTCTGAATGTTCTATAACCTTAGGTAGGGTTTGTCCTTAACCATGCCACTACCCCTTTATTATGAATACGTTTGTAAATTTTTATCCCAATATTTTGTCATAACTAGTCGTCTCATTTAGGTGAATGAGTATGACCTATACTCCTATCCTAAGTCGAGCCATACTAAGGATAACTCTTTATCATCTGTACTTCCGTAAATATAAGCTCCATATCACGATAGGTACCAATCATACCTACTCAAATTCTCTTGATCAAGTCACTATGACTTAATGCTCCTTACGTATAGTCATCTTGACTTCTTCCAGAATGACTTCTTTATCCTTTTATATAGTGCTACCATTTAGTTCCGATAACCTAGGTTCCATGATAGCGAGATTGTAGGGCCTCACAAATTTCAGAGTTTCCCTATATTTACGAGTGATTGGGAGAATCTTCATTCCAAATAAGCTAATAAGTCAAGTAGTTTATGACACCAACTTCCTAATCGGACTATTTGGTGTCTGCTACCGTAACTTTGATATTTGGAGCGCAAGACTAGCGGTTACCTTCAAATAAAGTAGACAAGTCCACCTTCGTATATGCCTATCATGTCCCACTCAAATGCATCTCCTCGTGCACTATTTTTAAGGCACAACATTCGGGCCTAGGGTCTCAACCTTAGCCACTTTTCGCGATACCGTTGACCGTTCCAACCTACTTGGAAGCTCAACCTCGACCAACCCTTTTCTACCCACCATGCGAATTTAGTAACCAGGCTGTTAAACTTGGTGTTAGATATAGCACATCAAGAAAACCAGACTCCCTTGTGATAGATTTTAGGGAGTTTGTTAGGAATAGAATGGCCTGATAAGCCATGTATTTAAGGCTGGACCTAAGACTGTGAAGAACCATTATTTATGAAAATTTTCATTTGAGGAAGATATGATTCCATGTTTCAAAAATAAGGTAAAAACCTAATGTGGGTAGAAATTTCGTCGATACTTCCCAAGGAATAAGTTAGGTATAGTACGGTATAAGCCTAACCCTAAACGGCAACCTTAGAAATTAGTAGACTAAATCTTGCTACCTTTGGCCTAAGATAGGGCTTAGATTTGAAATACTAAAGGAATTATTATCTGACGATAATACAAGAGTGTTAGATAGAGTAAGAGGATCTAAGTGGAATGGAAGATCATATCCATACATGATAAGACTAGCCTTGAAATAACCTATAACAGGTTAGGACTAGAAGGAGGACCAATAAGTCTAGGTAGCCGTCTAGTTCAGTCTCAACCATTTACCTGTAGATAGGCATTTGAAAGAATTGTATAGATTGATTATAGGTAGAAATGAGTGGATCGCTAGTGAACTATTATAGAAATTGGTGAGGTAACTTATAGGAATATAGTATAGTTTAAGGATTTATCGAGTTGTGGATGAATTGTGAACTTTCTATAAGCACCAAGATAGAAGCCTTAACTATATGATTGTAGCCCATCGGTCATAAATAGCGTGTTGGAGAAGTGACATATTATCTCGCATCGCCCTATTCTTAGAGGGAGTGTAAGATGTATTCCATGACTCGTAATTGAGGAAGTATGCATCGGATCTAAGCCATGTGATCGACCATTCCGAGATCACAGTGGGATCCCATATACCATACAATGAGTAGTCAGTTGGTATCTTAGATACTAGTAGGAAAATGCTTAGAAGGTAGACGATTAGATTGGTTCGGTTGCATGGAAGCACCATTCTCCACGAGAATGTACTTGGGAGCGAGAAGGTTCCATGTAAAATGTTATCCCCATCTATTTATGGATTTTGGTATGTTTTAGCTTATTAATCTTGCGTTATAGATTTTACATATTAATGTATTTTAATTTCGAAGACAAAATTTCCTAAGGTAGGTAGGTTGTAAGCCTCCTGATTTTTGGACATTATTTTAAATTTTATTTATTTAATATAGTGTCACGATCCGTACCCTCTTTTCGGAATACAAGTGTGTATCCAAGGCAGCCTACGCTGCAGTATCGGTGGTAGAATGCTGTCAAGGCCATGATGCTCAAAATTACATAAATAACTTTAGTAGCTCATTCATAAAACTAAAACAACTTTACTAAATTTACAAGTTTTACATTTAAAAAAGAATACAATGTCTTACAAAACTACTAACACATCTAACTAGTCTTCTAGGTTGACCTCAGCATATCCATGTCTCCCTAATGCTAGGAGTAGTTGCGGCTAACCTGAAAAATATTGGTTTCCAGTCAGGAATGGAACAAGCACAAACGACATGTTATTCAAAATATAATAGAATTTGCAATACATGAGAATAACATATGTGAGATAATCTAGTAAGTGAACTGATATCATGACATAGCTAGAATGAAGCAGGTACTCTAAACAGGATATATCAACTAGAAGAGAAGCATGTATATAAGGTGACATGGCAAGTGAAGTAGAAGACAAAGATAAACAAGTAAATGACAACTATCTACGTGTGTTGAAATATCATGTTCGATATGTGAACAGGGGGTAAATGGCACCCACACATGTATTGTGTGACTGCTATTCTCCACGAAAGACACGGAGGATAGTTCTGGGTAGTTCACATGTCTACTAAGATTTTCCTTCCGACTAGTACTCATGGACTTGAACAAGTCACGAACACGGTAATGCATGATAATCAAGAAATATAGTATTATGTGGTCAGATCTCTTTGGTGGGTGGCCTGCTGGTTGTGGATTGGGAGAGGGTTGTGATGGTTTCTTTGGGTCGGGTTGCTATGATGATTTCACAGTATTGCTTTCCCTCTTTTTTTGCTTTCTTTTCTTTTCTTTTTAAAACTTAATGTATATATATATATATAATATATATATATTATATATATATATATATATATATAATATATATATAATATATAAATATATATTATATTATATATATATATAATATATATATAATATATATATATATATATATACCTATATATATATATATATATTATAATATATATATATATATATATAATATATATATATATATATATATATATATATATATACCTCTCATATATATATATTAATATATATATATGAGAGGTATATATATATATATATATATATATATATTATATATATGTTTATTTAGTCAGATAAGGACGGGATCCCCTCTCCTTGCCACGCCGCCCCCCTCCCTCCTCGGGATTTGGTGGCTCGGCTGGCCGGTCGGATTGCCTGGGCCGGCGGTGCCCTTCGGCGTCTTCGTGCCCCTCGGAGGCCCTTCCTCCTCTCCAGGATGGCCGGACTCCGCCAGGCCCACCCTCCAGTGGGGATCCCCCACCTCGCCGGCTTTCCGCCGAGAGGCGTCCCCAATTTCTTTTCCCCCACCCACTTCGGCGTCGCCGACACCCCCGGCGGCACCGACGCCTCCGGACTAGGCGCGGCCCTAAGTCGGCTGCTGTGACGCCCGGAGAGCATGTAATGACCCGCTGCGCCCTAGCGGAACGCCGATTCAAATGGCAAATGCAACGACTCAAACGAGCGTCGACCCGAAGAGTTGGCATCGACCTGAAGAAGAATCGATGCAAGGCTTACATTGGCCCGCCGAAGATGAATCCAGACTTAGACTTTCAAAGGCGCGCTCGGAGTATCGCTCGGCCGATGCGAACATCGCTAAGGTGGGTGGCTCCGATGAACCCGTCTTTGCTTAGCCTAGACACATAACAATACGGACACTATTGCTAGAATCGCTAGGCGATAACACCGTGCATGCTAATAAATGACTCAACGTACCTAGCTAAGAAAATAATTCCATCTTGTATGCTTGTATAGAATATGGAAAGGAACATAGAAAATGTGAGAACTCTCGCACCGCACTCCGCACTCGTGCTAAGACACAAGATTACGTTCAAGTCCCTTATGCATTCAAACAATGAAACAATGAATGGTTTACACAATGAAAAGGAAGACTATCGATATAGTCGTTCCGAGTATAGTATAGCAACATAAAAGACTTCGGGACCGATGGGTCGCCAAGGCGACTCCCGAACGGGGAGTTGCATAATGTATGAATGAAAGAATGAACAAATAAGTGAATAAATGAATCAATGAATGAATGAACGAATGTGTGAATGAATCCATGAACGAACGGACAAGCGAAAGAAAGAAAACAGAAGAATGAATAAAAGATAAGAAAGAAAGGAATGGTTAGCGACAGGTATGACGGGCACGTGCAACAGGGCTCGCTACCCGTGCTGCACGGACGCCAACCTGGTTGATAACGCATTATGGCTAAGGGTTCGCCTATGACAATAAATACGAAATGGTCGTGGACGGACCGTGCACGGGTGATAGGGATTCCGCGGCATGATCAAAGGGAGGATCGTGGCCGGCCTAGGCGGAATCAAAATATGGCTTACGGGCTGCCTGGATGCGGACTTAGCCACCCAGGGGACGTAAGTGCAGGCGTATTTCAAGAGACTAACGGGGTGTGTGCCAGCCCGCACCCTATGCTAGTTGAGAAATACCACGGCTTGGTTATGTCCAAAATGGCTTGTGATGCCAGACCGGTGCATATAGATTTAAGTGGGCTTGCTGGTGGCAATCCACATGCAAGTTCTTGCATTGAAATCAAAGTAGTCTAAGTTAACTTAACAAAGCACCTTCTGAATAGGCTTGAATATAACACACAAATGATCAAGATTACTTCGAGCAAACGAATTAGAAAATACGCCTACGACGTGCTAGGACCGGAGACAGGGACACGGGCTTGACATTGAAAGTTTATATGAATTATTGACTAACTTGGTTTACTGTGGACAGGAAAGGCCGGACGGTAAGTATGGGTAAGTTGTGCATGTATTTTCATGCACACACTTGAATTCGGCAACACGAGATAGGTTATGAAATATGCCAGAAAACTGATCCTAAGGTAAGATTAGTAAGACAATGAATGATAGACGGTGCACAAAGTAAATAGAACGTATTTAGTAATGATAGCATTGTGGGCGAGCTAGCCTCCCCACCAGTGCATAACAATGTACTGATAACCCACAGTCTGCTTGCAGGACGCAGGAGACATCGTCGGGTGTGGAGCTTTCCTCGAACGTGCTAAGGCGCGGAGCTATCTCTGGAGCCTCGGAGCGTTGCAAGGAGCTGAAGCACCATATACAGGGCATAATGTATCAGAACATCGCCATGAATTATTCCATGTTGTAAGCCACTTGGCACGCCTTTTATGTTTCGAGGGGAGAGAGCTTGCGCGATTTATAATCTCGGCCTAGCGCCGCTTGTAAACTTCTTGAAAATCAATAAAGAGTTTGAATTCGCTTCAATTTGTGTTCATTTACTTTCTGCTGCAAATAGGGACACTCTGTGCGACTCTGTAGCCTAGCTAAAATCGGCCGTTTATGGACTTAGCCTTGCACGGGCGCAACCTAGGCCCGTTCGGCATCACGTCTTAGCGAGGACGATCGCTCCTACGGGAGCGGGGCGTGACAGATTGATATCAGAGCACGGCTTTACGTCCTTGGATTTCATTTCGATTTTTTCAGTTTTGAAAGCTCGTTTTGAAACAAAAGAAGTGTACGCTCTCTCTAGTTGTGCCTTGGGATGTTCCATATAATAAGTCTAAATTTTCAAAAGCTCGTACAAGTACTCGGTGGAATGGGATCGATTGGCGAATGCCTTTGTGCCAAACCGCGACGGACTCGAGTTGGAAGGAACGTATGCTAAGAAGTTAGCAAACGCAGTGCATACTTGAATAACCTGACGCTGAAAGTAGCGAACGATTACACGAGACCAAAGTATAGTTCGAACGGGTAGTTATGCATGCAGCCTTTTGGCTAAGTGTGTGGAGTATCGTGCACCTAGACCTTCTGGTGCGAACGAGTTGCGAGCGAGATCGATTATCGCTCGAACGAGAATAAGTGAGCGTACAAACTCGAATATAGTCTGCACGGGATAGCTATACACACGGCCTTTTGGCTAAGTTGTGTCGCGTGTCGCGCACCTCGACTTTTTGGTGCATTCGAGTTGCGAACGATATCAAGTACCGCTCGGTTGGAAACGAAGCTACACTTAGAGTGTATATCGATAGGAACGCTATCAAACTAATGCTTAGGCGTGCACGAAAGATTGATTTAGATTTTGAGGAACGGGTGAATGCGCGATTGAATATATCGAAAAGGAATCGAATGATCATTTGAGGATTTATAGAATGACTTGCCCCGAGTGGTGTATGTGATAGCTTCGGAAAAGAATAAGAATGAGTGTCGATGACTAGTCGAGTGGCTCGAACCCTGAGTGGTGTATGGACGTTATAGAAATTGTTCGAGCAAGACTAAAGGATTTACGGATAGAACGAGTATGTCGGCAAGCGATGATGTCACGCAAAGCCTTAGAACGAGTAACGCTTAGTTGGTTTTGACTTCGATAGTCTCAAACGAGATATCGTTCGGACAAATTAAGAATGCGTAGTGCGAATTATGAAATGATCGAATAGAGAGTCGGAAACGATGAAACGAATGGAAGTCTTAGTCGAAAAAACATAGAAGATCGTGTATGCAATTTTGAATATAGTCGAAGGGATTAAAACTTGAGTTAAGGTGAAGTACGCATGGACGAGATCGAAGATAGCACGATCGGAAGATAGCGTGCATGGAAAACGTTAGTTTGGAGATACGAGAATGACTAAGGAATTAAAATTGATGTTGCTCGATGAAGAGTTAGCACGTGACAATATAAATTGAGGAAATTAAGTTGCAGGACTTGGAATTCGTTGCAAAAGAAAGATCGTCAGGTTATGTACATCATCGATGGTATTGAGGCGTATCAAAGATCGATGTACGATAACTCGGGGGTACTCTGATTCGATGAATGATGATCGTGTTAGAAGTTATTGTTTTGAATGATACTATGTTGGGGAATTTTGATAGAAATGAATGTTTGGAATGAAGAAGGGAAGTGACTTGATTGTTCGGTGATAACCACAATGATAACGATCTTGTCTTGCACGAGCGCAACTCCAGCCTCGCACATGCGTCACGTCGGATTTGGGACGATCATTTTGCGTGAGCGTTGGCATGGTGATTCATGTCCAGCGGGAATGATCGAACTCGAAATACTTTGACATGGCAATTTTGATTGCTTCGACTTGTGGTTTGAAGCGAAGATAAATTCGAGGATTGTTAGGACTTACGATTGAAGAATAAGAAAACTTGAGGATTGAGTAGACCCAATCTGCGTATCAAAAATGAGTAAGTCTAGATTCAACGCAAGAGTTACGTCCCGATGAGGACGATTATTCTGCAAGAACGTTGACGTGGTAATTCATGTCCGTCGTAGATAATCAGACTTACGTGAGATCGGGGCGCGACATATTGCAAGGCTAGACGACCTTGTGATCGACTACGTGAATTGGATAGATGAATTGTGTCAAACATACCTGAAGGAATAGACTATAAAAATTACTAGTACGGACCCACGATATTGACATGTCAAGGATTTGATTGAGGACAACCTATCGTAGGATGACATTCCTAACGAGCTCGAACTTGGAGCGGAGAATATGTTGATGCGAATAGGGTGAACGCTGCTTGATGTTTAGAAGTTTGAGCGAAACGAACTTGGGTAGAAATTCTCGTACAAATGAACAAATGGTTTGACCATAGGATTGGAGCGAGCTTCGTGCAGCGGCTTTGCACGATAAGCCACGGACTTGACTTGTAACTATGACCCCGTGAGATGACCTAGCAGATAGGCGGACGACTCTGTGCCGAATGATTGAACTTGTGTGATTGACCTTACAGTATCGTCTGGACGGACGATAGACTTGGGGCAGCAAGACTTAGAGTAGGACGGAAAACAGGGAGAGTGCGGTGAACGATGATGTGATTGGCCCCAAACAAAGCGAATGATAGGAATGGATGACGTGCAAGTAAAGTTGGGATAACCAAATTGAATCATTGATAGGAAGATGGACTCGATGATAGTGCAATACTTGGTCTTAAATTGGACGAAAATTACTTATACTTGGTCGACCCCGCTAAGAAGAAGTCGTATTGATTTCATAGACAAGAACGCTTGAGAAGCGAATCGAATCATCTCGAGGACCGAGATAAACGATAGTGAGATGCATGCGAGTTCGGTTTTAAATCGAAGTTAGTGAAATGATCGGCGAATCAAAACTATCACGAGTAGCTTGTCCGACTTCGCTAATCGCTAAGCTTGGTTGAAATGTACGTATTCGGGGGACGCCTTCGATACGTGCACGATAAAACTCAGCGATATGATGAACTCGAATGCAACTGCAAGTGGGTGTTGCGATGCGCATGAACGAATGAGTGAGTTTGCCTCATCCTACGACTCTCGCGTTTGATAAATTACAACACACCTCGTACGACCATTTCAGTCCCATGACACGTCGAAATAGCAACCAAGTCGAAGAAACACTTGGAATTGATAAGTACCATCAACTCTAAAATGAATGAAAAGTTATTCAATAAAATCGACCGGACGTATGCGACGCAGAACTTGGAAGGTATCGAGCGTAGTTCGATGCCATCGAGCGATAAAGCTATTCGATAGGAATTGTCTAAGATACGTACATGACATGAGTTAAGGAACGGTAGGATGACCTACACTCAGGAAGTCTCGAGGACGAGACTTGTTTTGAGTGGTGTATTATGTAATGACCCGCTCCGCCCTAGCGGAACGCCGATTCAAACGGCAAGTGCAACGACTCAAACGAGCTGTCGACCCGAAGAGTTGGCATCGACCTGAAGAAGAATCGATGCAAGGCTTACATTGGCCCGCCGAAGATGAATCCAGACTTAGACTTTCAAAGGCGCGCTCGGAGTATCGCTCGGACGATGCGAACATCGCTAAGGTGGGTGGCTCCGATGAACCCGTCTTTGCTTAGCCTAGACACATAACAATACGGACACTATTGCTAGAATCGCTAGGCGATAACACCGCGCATGCTAATAAATGACTCAACGCACCTAGCTAAGGGAATAATCCCATCTTGTATGCTGTATAGAATATAGAAAGGAACATGGAAAATGTAAGAACTCTCGTACCGTACTCCGCACTCATGCTAAGACACACAAGATTACGTTCAAGTCCCTTATGCGTTCAAACAATGAATGGTTTACAACAATGAAACGGAAGACTATCGATATAGTCATTTCGAATAGCAACATTGAAAGACTTCGGGACCGATGGATCGCCAAGGCGACTCCCGAACGGAGAGTTGCATAATGTATGAATGAAAGAAAGAATGAATGAGGAATTAATGAATCATGAATGAATGAACGAATGTGTGAATGAATCCATGAACGAACGGACAAGCGAAAGAAAGAAAAGGAAGAATGAATAAAAGATAAGAAAGAAAGGAATGGTTAGCGACAGGTATGACGGGCACGTGCAACAGGGCTCGCTACCCGCACTGCACGGACGCCAACCTGGTCGATAACGCATTATGGCTAAGGGTTAGCCTATGACAATAAATACGAAATGGTCGTGGACGGACCTGTACACGGGTGATAGGGATTCCGCGGCATAATCAAAGGAAGGATCGTGGCCGGCCTAGGCGGAATCAAAATATGGCTTAGGGCTGCCTGGGTGAGGACTTGGCCACCCAGGGGACGTAAGTGCAGGCGTATTCAGAGACTAACGGGTGTGTGCCAGCCCGCACCCTATGCTAGTTGACAAATACCACGGCTTGGTTATGTCCAAAATGGCTTGTGATGCCAGCGACCGGTGCATATAGATTTAAGTGGGCTTTGCTGGTGGCAATCCACGTGCAAGTCCTTGCATTGAAATCAAAGTAGTCTAAGTTAACTGAACAAAGCACCTTCTGAATAGGCTTGAATATAACACACAAAATGATCAAGATTACTTCGAGCAAACGAGTTAGAAATACGCCTACGACGCGCTAGGACCGGAGACAGGGACACGGGCTTGATATTGAAAGTTTATATGAATTGTTGACTAACTTGGTTACTGTGGACAGGAAAGGCCGGACGGTAAGTATGGGTAAGTTGTGCATGTATTTTTATGCACACACTTGAATTCGGCAACACGAGATAGGTTATGAAATATGCCATGAAACTGATCCTAAGGCAAGATTAGTAAGATAATGAATGATAGACGGTGTACAAAAGTAAATAGAACATGTTTGGTAATGATAGCATTGTGGGCGAGCTAGCCTATCCACCAGTGCATAATAATGTACTGATAACCCCACAGTCTGCTTGCAGAATGCAGGAGACATCGTCGGGTGCAGAGCTTTCCTCGAACGTGCTAAGGCACAGAGCTATCTCTGGAGCCTCGGAGCGTTGCAAGGAGCTGAAGCACCATATACAGGGCATAATGTATCGGACACCTCGCCATGAATCATTCCATGTTGAAAGCCACTTGGCACGCCTTTTATGTTTCAGAGAGAGAGAGAGAGCTTGAGCGATTTGTAATCTCGGCCTAGCGTCGCTTGTAAACTTCATAAAAATCAATAAAGAGTTTGAATTTGCTTCAATTTGTGTTCATTTACTTTCCGCTGCAAATGGGACACTCTGTGCGACTCTGTGGCCTAGCTAAAATCGGTCGTTTATGGACTTAGCCTTGCACGGTTGCAACCTAGGCCCGTGCGGCATCACGCCTTAGCGAGGACGATCGCTCCTGCGGGAGCGGGGCGTGACAGAGCACCCCCACTTTATGGCTCCTCCTACTGTCATCACGCTTGCAGCGCCGCCGCCGCCACCCTTCTCGGCAACGCCAGCTTCTCTGTGGAGGTCACCCGTGCGCGCGGCCGGGTCCGTCCTCCGGCGGATTCGGAACCGGAGCTCTCCTCCCAGTGCCGGTGCCTCCTCCTCAAGTCGACCCCCCTCCCGCTGCGACACCGGCTCCTCCTCCCATTTCGGTACCTCCTCCTCTGGCAGCTCCTCTCTCGTGGCCGACGCCTCCTCCTCTTGCGGTGGTGCCCCCCTCGGAGAAGGCCGCATTTTCTCTCTTCAGTGGCCGGTGCCCTCGTTCCCGGCTCCCAGCGGCCCTGGAACCGGTCCCTGCCGCCGCCCCTCCAGCCACGCCGGTGTTCTTCTAGGCGTCGGAGGCCCCTCCTTCGTGGGCTATGGTGGCGGCGTTGCATCTACCATGCTCGTCCCCTACTCCGATCTCCGCTCTGTGGCCCGCGGTGAGCTCAGCC